>VUQR01028504.1:3217-25571 GCA_015108515.1 Hemichromis elongatus
TTCACCATCTTCACTCATGCGGCTACCCCACTGGCGCCAGCTGAAGGTCTGCCAAGGTCGAAGCTGACTGGAACAACAAAAGTCTTCCATGATAACAGGACTGTGTCAGAACTCTTTGTTCCTCCTTCAAGGCCACCTGGGTCCACTGGAGACTGTTGACCCTCGCTTAACCAGGCATTGTGACACTTTCTCTCAGCTGAACGCCGGATACACGCACACGCACACATGTACACTGATACTGATACACCCTCACCATCACCCTCCCTCCCCCGAATTCAGCACCTCCTCCCATCTTACCTCCCATTCATTGAGGACAGCGGATCAGCTGGACGCGCAATCGCAAGATTGCAGCATCCCAGATGCAGCTGTTCACACTGGAATATCCTTTACACACCCCTGTTGCTTTTCATGTGTTTGTATGGTGTATTAACATCATCATGTGCTTTTTGTGCCGAGGTGTTTTTTCTCAAACTGTTCTCCCGTTAGGAGCTTAGTCTGGGTGGAGTTTTTTCTCCTCCTCTCACCTCATGTTGTGTATTTTTTTTCCTATCAGCCTACCTGTCTGACCTGTCCCCCCCAATGTGATGTCTGTTTGTGTTTGGTCGGAAGGTTCCTTTGTAAGTGCACATGCGCCAGCTAGCATGCTGCCTGCTGTAACTCATAATTTTCAAAGTGATGAGGTACATGTGAGGGCCCTGCTGTTGAAAAAAGCTTTTCAGAGTCAGAGTATACAGACAAGGTCAATGTAAAACAAAGTCAGTAGGTGTGACTTAATAAATAAGCACATTAGGGAAAAATAAAGGAAGTGGGCGGTCATCCGAAAGGAAGTTCTTGGTCTAGCCTTCGTGTCATGTTGCAGGTGAACCTTGTACATGTGAGTAACTAACGCATTCTTCGTTTCTAAGTTCTGCAAGTTCCCCTTCAGGTTATTATACGCTGATGCTCTGGTCTTCAAGTCATTGTCACTCTGAGTTACTTAGTGTAAAAAAATGTAAAAAAAAAATATTTATGACTGACAAAGTAAAATACATCAAAATACCCCAAAATAAAATAACTGTAGTGAGGGACCTAGATGAAATGAGTGAGAAGATATTAATAAACTCGGCTGCCACTCATGGATATACAAAAAAATAATAATATTAAAATACTATATAGACTACTAGTCAAAAAAATTGGACACATCTCATTTAATGGTTTTTCTTTATTTTTACTACTTTCTACATTATAGATACATACTGAAGACATCAGATATATGAACCAAGATGTATAGAATTATGCAGCAAAGAAAAAAGTCTGGAAAACTGCTAAAACTTTAAATGTGTCCCCAAGTGCAGTAGCAAAAATCATGAAGCACTATGACACAACTGGCTCACATGAGGACCAAAGGAAGACCAAGAGTCACCTCTGCTGCTGAGGATAAATTCATCCAAGTTACCAGCCTCAGAAATTGCAAGTTAACAGCACCTCAGATTAGAGCCCAGATTAATGCCACACCGAGTGTTAGTAGCAGACATCCCTGCACCAACTGTTCAAAGGAGACTGCCAATCGTGACTATATAGTCAAATAGCTGTTAAGAAACCACCACTGAGGAAAAGCAACATACAGAAAAGATTTGTTTGGGCCAAGAAACACAAGGAATGGACTTTAGACCAGTGGAAATCTGTGCTTTGGTCTGATGTGTCCAAATTTGAGATCTCTGGTTTCACCTGCTGTGTCTTTCTACGATGCAGAAAAGGTGAACAGATGGTCTTTACATAAATGGTTCCCACCGTGAAGGAGGAGGTGTGATGGTCTCAGGGGTGCGTTAATGGTGACACTGTTGGGGATTTTTTCAAAACTGAAGGAACACTAAACCACCTCAGCATCCAGCAGCAACATGGCATCCTATCTGGTTTGTGTTTATTTGAACGACCAATTATTCTTCAACAAGACAACGACCCCAAACACACCTGTGGCTGTGTAAGGGCTATCTGACCAAGAAAGAGAGTGATGGAGTACTGCACCAGCTGGCCTGGTTTCCAATTCCAACCCAATGGAGACTGTTTGGGATGAGAGAGCACAGAGTGAAGGCAAAAGGCCCAACAAGTGCTCAGCATCTCTGAACACTCCTTCAAGACTGCTGGAAAACCATTACAGGAGACGACCTCATGAAGCTCATCAAGAGAATGCCAAGCGTGTGCAAAGCAGTAATCAAAGCAAAGAGTGGCTACTTTGAAAAATCTAAAATATGTTTTGAGTTATTTCACACGTTTTTGTTCACTAAACTACTCCATATGTGTTCATTCATAGTTTTGATGCCTTCAGTGAGACACTACAATGCAAACAGTCATGAAAATTAAGAAACAACATTAAATGAAAAGGTGTGTCCAGATGTGACTGGTAGTGTATGTTCAGGGATAATAATTTTTTATGTTTCCAACCTAAACGACAAACTTTACCTTTGAGATGATTTCAGAGATGTTTTTAAGAGACTGTTTTATGGGATATTTTGCCATATCCCATTGGAATCTTGTAATGTAGGTGACAAGATCAACTAAAGGGAAAGAAAACAAAAGTTGTAAAATCAACACTTTTACTAGCTTGTTGTTGTCGTAACTCCCTAGTTAACCATTCTTTGCATTACTCCGATTAAAAATACAGATATATATGTTACTTTGTTTTACATAATCCGAACACAGAGTGTTGTAACCATCACCGTACCTCCGTTGGCCAGTAGGTTCTCCTGCACTTTGTCTCGACTGTCCTCCAACACATCAGCCATGTACTGGGCCACCTTCTTCACCACACTGTGAACACCCAGGAAAGATAGGAAAAAAATGCCATCTCAACACAAACCGCATGCACTAAGCATCACATGGCCACCAGGACCTGATTCCCCCCAACCAGATTTAACACAAACTGACACACACATCAAAGGGTTTCACATATTCGTGTAAAGATCATCTCCTGACAAGGTCATTTATAAAACGGCAGACTTTCAGAGCTCAAGATTTTTTGACCACACTGTTTCGTGGCACATCAGAGCAGCCGTGAAACCACGGAAACACCAAGAGCCAAGTCACATTTGATGGCTAAAAGCTCCTAAGAAAGTACATCAGCCACAAATGTTTAACTTTTACCCATCTATTTGCAATGTTATTATAACATCAAGTGTCAAAAATCTATTTAAAGTTTTAAATGAACAAGTTAAGAATTTAGCAGTTTCTTTTTCAGATATGGCATGCAGAAACTTCAAAAAGGAATTGGATTAAAGAGAGGCTGTAGGGTGAAACAAGTGAAACTGTGTTGCAAGGTCGGTCTTTCCCACAGTGAACAGAGGAAGCACATCAGAGATCAGGCACTAAGAGCTGTGTGTGAGCTTTGGATGTCAATATTTCCAAACGACTAGAGATTACAGTCAAACATACTCATGACAGTGAAGTCATCTGCTATAAATATGACTACAGAAGGAGCTGCGGGTGCATCACCCAACTGTAAATTGCGAAGTTTAGACTCCAGAGCTCACTAGCCTCAGGTCCCTGTGAAATTCCTCATTGTTACAAAGTAGAGGAAGGATTACAGAGTGGCGGAGGACTGGGAATGCAGGTTTCATGTTCAAATCTTATTAATAGGTTGATTGTAAGAGCCATTAAAATAACTTTTCAATGAGAAAAGCAATGTTTGGTTCAAATCAGAAAGCCACAGGTTGCATACCTTTCAACAAAGGAATCTAATTTGGCCAGTTCATCCGACAGCCCGACCAAGACATCCAGTGTTCCAACCTGAGTTTGGACACAAAAACAAATATTAAACATCAGTGTTTTGAGTCATCAGTGCTGAGATTTGGGTCTTTTTAAGCAGTGTCAGCAGGGCTTTGTTTAAACAGTGACATCTGGGGTTCAGTCTGCCTACAGTGACTTCAAGGGGGGCCCTATGCGCTTTGAACGGCGCCTCTTTGTCCAGAGGCGTTCGTGCATTGCTAACAGCAGCAGTGGGACATTTCAACCATGGGTAGGTCAGTGGGGTTACTTCACCTTCAGCACGGAGAGGGACCAGTTCAGAAAAGCAGAGCTGCTCTGTGGGTGAAACACTCCTCTACCCGCTGCTTCAACATGAAGGCAATAGATCTGTGTCCAGACTGCTTCCGATACACAGAATCGGTTTATTCTTGACAGTGGATGCAGAAGGTGAGTGATTTTGATTGTTAAACATCTAAAATAATTTTTTTAAATGAATGAGGAAAATATTTATGAAGTCTGCAAGAAAAAAATCATTACTACAGTGTAACGGCTCTGCGCTGCAGCAGAGCAGGGAACAGCAGAACAGTGTGACAAGCACTGTTCTGAGTTTTTTACACTCTCCTGAAGAGTATAAACCCATACTAACCTTAAGGTCTGGGATGTTGAACTTGTGGTTGGTGGAGAGGTTGTTGGTACGTGTGGTGGCTGCCATCATTTTGTCCCATGTTTGCTGGCAGGTCTTATCTCCCGGTGCAGAGATCAACCAAAACTCTGTCATATTTCCAGTGCTGGTGCAGCTCGAGAAAACTGAAAAGGAAAGTCAGACTTAAACTGGTGTTTTCTGTAATATTATCAGCCTCAATATTTAGTCAAACAACCCTATCTGTCTGATTACATGTAGAAGACTCTTTACTTAGAAAAACACCGTTTCCCACTAAGCAAGCTGATGCAGTGATGCTACACTAGCAACAATTTATTCAGGGTTAAAGACAATTACATGCTGACGTTTCCGTTTCACGAACAGTATATATCTTCACTATCTGACTACTAACCAACGTTACAATACTGTAAATTAAAAATAACCAGCAAGTTACATAAACCGTAGGTGCCAAAACAAAAACACGGTTAAGGTCAAACAGCATCCAGCTGGGATTAGCTATCGTTAGCCATTTCGCTAGCTTTGCTATTAACAGTAACAGCGCAGGTACTTTTTGGCATCGTTTTAGCAGTTCACTCACCGGGGTATTAAAAACGTTACAGTTTTTAGTGAAAATAAAGGTGTTTATAGTGTTTCTATAGCTTGACAGCGTTCATAGTTGCCATTCAGCACAGTTCGTGAGGTTCCTGACAACAGTACCAGTCAGCTGATCTGCAAGAGGAACCGGAAGGCCTCTCACACACGCTGCGGACACCCAGCAACGACCCCAGCTGGCGTTGAGTGAGTACTGCAGCCTGGCTCAGCTTGAGCCCACAAAAACCCTGACTGGTGGTGTTGCCCGGGCTCAAAAACGCTTGAGTTATGTAGATAGTTTAGTCTATAATACGGATAAAAGAGAGTATGTTTAGCTAGGCCACATTCTGAAACAAAAAGCACCAAGACTGTTTGACAATTATGTGACAGTGAATAAAATTAATGAAAGTTTATTCTGATGAGAAAAATATTCTTATTTTAACTTGTTTCAAAAAATGTCCTCAATTACAGGCCCTCCATCTCAGACTTGATCCTACGCCAACATTCCAAATTCATTATTACTCTATTAGACAAGAAGACAGACAATGTTGGATGCAAAGTCAGCAGCATTTGAGGCTTTAGAGTAACTAAATTTAGGAAAGCTGGGTCAGGTTTCCTGACTTTGGGTGTCTCCTGTACAGAATACCGAGGAAAACGCCCCCCAAAGGGACATGTTTATAGTTCAGTGGGTCTGGGGTTCATTGTTTTGGGACACAATGCTTGGTCTGCCTGGAGCCAACCCTCGACATCAAACGACAGGGTTGAGTTTGCCCATAGCTGGCTAGAGGCCAGTCTCCCTGGATGTTATCAGGGGACACACACACCACAATCAGCCAGTCTGCAGAAGACTGGCTACTGCTGAGAGTCGGCTTCATGATCTCTGGAGGTTCAGAAAGACAGACGAGTGATAAAGTGTTCACATGGAATAGAAGCATTAAACTCCTACTGTAACAAGCATTTTGCTCTCCTTTTGCCCTTCTTCAGCTTCTTTAGAAACAGGTAATAATAAAAACCATGTTAACAGTACACAATGAAAGGCCACATGAGTGTGTCGTTGAACCACACATGTTTTGAAGGATTGAAGGTCTCTCTCTAAATGCTTAGTATACTGTACACTCCACTTCACCTATTTTGGCGTGGTCCAGGTGTGCTTGTACTCATGTAGCCTTTAACATGCACACACCAAACTCTGATGAAAAACATAAGCAGCATTTCTAGTGTCATTCATGGGAACTACCTGATGATTTGGTTTTCCCAGAAACAATGCACTTCAAAAGTATTCCAATCATTTTAGAGTTTTGTAAAACTTATAAATAATTTTTGTGCAATCTATCTTTGCAAGAAGGGAAATAAGGGTGAAATGTGCATCATTTTTTAGGCATTGTTATTGTTTAGCCATTATGGTATCTCACTGTATCTCTCCACCTCTTTGATACTATTGTTATACATGACATGTTCTGGGAAAGCCCAGTGATAAAGGCTATTCCCATTTGATGGCATATCACAGAAATATGGAGCTGTTTTTTCCAGTTTATATTTGGATGCATTACCATTTCTCAAGTGTCTATTAGTCTTTTTAAGACTAATGTGGGTCCTCTTGGTGCTATGTGAGACCTAAGGCTGTGGTGCCTATGAAAAAGGAGTATCAAGGTATTAATTAATCTGATATTCCTGCTTTAAGTCTTCTAAAGACATACCTGTTGGATATTTGCTTTATTCCTGCAGTCAGCTGCTTTATATTTCCCTGCTTAACATTCAGGTCAGCGTGAGGAGAAGCTTGTTTGGAGTTCTCTTTTTACTTAGCAACATTCTTTGGCAAAAAAGAGGTGAAACCACTCCGGAGAGACTTAACAAGGGCGTCTTGCATACAAAAAATGTATGTCCACCAAAAGGCTACATTTTAGACTTTTCGACATAGCAGCTGAAAAGTCATAGCAAGCATAACAGGCCAGGCAACACTCCCTCACATGCTGCAAAAAAAAAAGAAAGGCTTTTTATATATATATATATATATATATATATATATATATATATATAGATAGATAGATAGATAGATAGATAGATAGATAGATAGATAGATAGATAGATAGATAGATAGATAGATAGATAGATAGATAGATAGATAGATAGATAGATAGATAGATATAGATATAGATATATAAACCATTGTAACCATGTGGAGCTGAGCAATAGAAAAGTGTATTATAAACACAGGCCATGTGCATTATAAAATGCACATGGCCTGATATGGAAAATGGAAAATTAATAGATACTATGTATATTCTCTTAACAAATTCAAATTGTTGGTAAATATTCATTAAACAAATAACCATAACAACTTCTTCTTCTTGAAAAATGAAGGCAATCCATAATGTAATTATATGACCTTTTGATTCTTGGAACATGTTGTTTATTCCTTTTTTTGCCTGCCTTGGTCACTCAGGGGTGATTCAGGGTCTTTCTATATCAGTGCATTGATGTAATCTGTTTGCAATGTTTGCAAATAAGAATTCCTGCTGCACAATGCAGCCACTGGAGTATTTGCCCTCACAGTGGGTGGTACACATGTCTCCCTGTCGCATACCCAGCGGCAATGATGGCTATTATGATCCAAACAATGGAAATCAAACATTGTGCGTTACTGGAAGCCACTTTAGATGCTATGTGTGATTAGCCTTATATATACATAACTCGTGTAGCGTTAGACAGAACAGGCACAAAACACGGAACAACTTTTTTGTGTTGCAGTCCATTGCCTCCGCAACCTTTACAATGGACTCTACGAAATAGGTTTATAAGTGAAACAGGCACTGCTATTGTTTATTTTTTTCCCTGAGGAGCACTCAACTCTCATCTAACACTCTGAGGAATTTTATAGATATGTGGAAAAAAAATCCCAACAACAACAAGACATCATGAACTATGATGTGGGTCAGTCAGGGTGCTGGGGATTTAAGGGATAATGCTTTGTAATTGGTAAACAGGGTTTTTATACAAGAACAGTGGGTGCACTAGGTCACATATTCCTGGATCCTATACTTCACAGAAGGAATGGAGAATTTGTGTCTGTTTTTCACTCCGTAAGAATGAATTGAAAATTAAACTAAGAGGGTCACAGCCTGCAGAGATGTTGCTGAAAATAGGCTTTTACTGTAGGAGACAGATATTAGTGAATGGATTGCACTTGAAATTTATTTTCCTACACTTGTTTTTATTAGTTCTAAACATACTTGAAAATAAATAATATTTTTATAACCGATTTTATTATTTTAGAAATGCCAAACCTGATACTATGCAGTAAAACACTTGACATTTGAATGATAAACTGGTATTTTCTCCAATGCTTGATGTAAGCACAGAGAAAACATTTCTCCTTCAGCTAACAGTAGCCGAGCCTTTCTTGGCACCCTCCCCCTTCAGCTTTGAGGAGGGAGACATGCAAATTTATCTCCTGGAGGGGGTAAAAACTGCCTCATACCAAGCGTTTTCGGAGTCAAACACAACTTCACAAAGTCACAACAACAAAGGCAAAAGGAAGGGAAAGTATAGTCTGAGGTTGAACTTTAGGACAAAATGCACGTTTCCATCTAGCCATTGCGTCTAGGGCTTATGTCTCCGAGTGCTGACTGAGGGTAGAGAAAATAAGGAGAACTGTGCCACCTTTGTTGGACAATATTCTGTCCTTATCACTGAACCATGGGAAATCCAGTGAAGACATAACACAGGTAATTTTGGGGAAATTACTTATTTACTGTGGAGCATAGGTTTTCTATAGCTATTCTGTTATAAGTAGAGTCAAGCTTAACAAAGTTCTGGGGTTTTTTTTGTTTTGTTTTTCCTGCTGGTTATGTCTGTAGAATTTCTGTAAATTTTGTGCAGAAAATATTGCAATATTTTTTTTGACTGTTATTATTGTGTGGCTGTTGAAGGTCATTAATGATTTTTTAAAATTATGTTAAAAAAATGTTCCACATCTTCCTATGCGAGCTCTAATATCGGGTTGCGTGAGGGTTTGACAGCTCTGAGCAAGTGTTTGTCAAGCTCATCATACTCCAGTTGCGCCAAACCGGAAAATGTTTATAAAAGCTGTATTCTTGTGTTTTTAAAAAAAAAAAAAAAAGTGACAGAAATGTCTTCTTAAAATGTATGTAATGTATGATTTTTTTTACCCGCCTCAGTAGGGATGTGTTGCTTATTTTCACTCTGACGTTTTTCCATTATTACTCCAAACTAATAAGTCGGTTAATGTGGGTTTTATTTTGACATTTAAAACCGGATGTGTCAGTGTTAATATGGTGGAAACTCACGCTGCTGTCTTGTAGCTCCATCTCGCCGTTCGTCCTCCGCTGCTGTCGTTTGCTCGGTTGTAACAAATGGTCTGCTATAGGTGCCATCGAGAAAACGTCGAACGACAATAACTTGAACTACTCCATGGCAGATATCGTTTTCTCCTCTAGTCTCCCCACCACTCTTTAAAAATTCCGCCTAAAAAGAAAAAGCGTTCTGTCCCCTGTTTTGGGTTTTCAGCGAACGTAAGTAACGTTAGCTAATCGCGCTGTTAGCTTCCTATGAGTGTTAGCATGTGTTAGCTAAATGCACCGAGTAACGTGGCACTGTCTAGCTAAATACCTAATAAAACACACTAGCTGTAACGTAACTGTCGGTAGCATTCTTACTGTTAAAAAACTTTGTTTTTGTAAAACATGTGGGAACTGGGAATACATTGTATATTACTGTGTACCTACCGCGAACACAAATGCTAATGTTCTCCATTAATTGAAAGCGAGCTTTTACAGTAACAAGCAATTTGACTCTGAAGTAATTGGCAATGATTGCTAAGTTGTAGTTAAGCGTGGTTTTAAGGGTTAGCATGATGAATAACACGAGGCAAGAGTGTTGTTGTAGCCACTACTAATCAATTTATTCAAACCTGCTAACCTGGCCACGATTGCATCAGTTCCGGTGGTTGGTTCAGAGTAACTCAGACTTACTTAAAAACCACCTAAATAAAAAACATTTATTTAGAAAAATATGTAAATACGTTTTCTGTATCAGTGCTTTTGAATTATCATGCTAATGTGTGTAGTCATAACCCAAAGGTCCATTTTGAGCCAGGAAAACCCCGATTCCTCTACAGATTTACGGATTTGGTTGTACTTTGGAGTACCACTGGAACATGTGTTAGCAGGGGAAACAATTGACTGATCATTGACTGATTCTGCTGTGCCTCACGTCTTCATCTGCCCCTTTGCAGGTGTACAACAACTACCCAGAGGATCTAGGGGCAGCTCTTTACCGAGAGCCATTTGACTTCAACGCCGAGCCGCCTTGGGATCCTAGCTGATAGTGGACGAGTTCATCCCAGGACTCATCCATGTGAGTAAACTAGCTGGAGATTTTATGCATCCACGTTAATTTAAGGACTGTGAAAAATCTCCTAGCAAAAATGTTGACAATGTGGCAAAGTATTTGTGTTTGTATTGTGAAGAATTATTGCAGTTCTACACTAACTGTCATGTCCTGACAAAAGGAGTAAACATTCGGCATGTCCCAGATCACTCAGTTATTTTAGATCTACTGTTTCAGTTCTATTTTCAGCACTTGTATTAAAATAACACGACACCGTTCATGAATGCTTTTATCTGCAGGGGCTTTGCTGTTACATTTGTTTGCAGGAAATAATCTGAGCTAGAACCCAAATAATATGCATGCATCTTCCTTGAGATTATAGTTGGATTGCATTGTATAGTGTATGTTTTGTGAACCGTACAAGTAACCCTTTTAACATCATCAGATTTTTTTACAAGGAAGATAAAACAAGTGACCCAGTTAAGCATTTTCTAAGTTACATAAGGTCTTGGTTCATTTTCAAAGAAATATTAGTTTTCAGCCATGTTCCATTGTGGTTTTTTTATTTATTCATTTTTTAATTGTACACCACAGCAGTCATTGTTGGCAAATTGATGGTCTCCCCATGTAACCTTTCTGCAGCTGGTCTGGTCCAAACCACCATGACTGGCTGAAGTACTGAAATTAAAGTTGTGGCACAGATGCCGCCAGTATTGTACCTTTGTTAATGCCATCAAACAGAACATTTTCGGGTCACCGGCTCAGTGATTAATGGTGATTGTAAGGGGTAATTGATGATAAAGTAAATGAACCCTGTGCCCCAGACTATGTGTTTTCACAGCGGCTTTTAGGAAGAATAGGCCTCTTCCACAAAGCTATCCCATAACGCAGAACCTGTTCTCTGCTCTGATTGGACGCCCGATAAAGATGACTTTGTTTCAGGATTTCAAAAGAGCCATTTAGGTTTCAGCAGCAGACAAAATCATGGAATATGCATTATCCAAATTGGATTTTTGGTGCTGAACTTGGTGCTTTACGATGGCTTTTTTCTTCTTTTTTTTGTACAGTTTGTTGCATAAGTCTAGGACCCCAGGGGCTCGAGAGGGAGCGAGCAAGACCACTTCGCACTAGCCACATTCTTTATGCCTGTTGAATTTGAAGAAAACGGTTGAGAGGATGAAAGGAATCGCTGATGAACCGCAGTATGCTGTTGGCCTCCTGGAGGGTGGCATGGCCCTCTGTGATGTTATTGACAATCACATTTATGAACAAACACTGGTATGGGCTTCATCTTTAACAGCATGTACTTGATTTCTTATGTTTTAGTATTGTCTTAAAACCAACAATTGTATTAATATGCACTGTTAATTAAAGGTGGTTAATAGACATACAGGTACACTTTTGTTTATGCTCGTATTGTGGATCAATGTGTTTTCTGACTCTTCCACACCTGTTTGTTTCCCCTTTTCTCTAGTCTGAGAAGAATGCATTCTTTGTAGCAGATCTGGGAGTCATAATGAGGCAGCATGTTCGCTGGCGGACCCACATGTCCCAGATCAGAGCATACTATGCTGTCAGATGCAATAGCAGCCCAGCTGTGATTGAAGTCCTTGCTGCCCTTGGCACTGGGTTCATATGCACCAACAAGGTACTCTTTGACAGTGTGTGTTTTTGTCGTTAGGGCTTTTCCCTGCTAAATAAAAAAGGACATTTTGCACTAGTTTACCTCATCAAGCTGACCCGTGTTTCATAAGGTGGAGGCCCTGGTACGAATCCACTCCAAGGCTATTTACTGCACGTCTTTCCAGAACCTTTAAAATATTTTTAAAAGCACCACCAAGTGTTAAATAAATATTTGTTTATAATGCATCTGCTTGATAGGTATAGTAAGATAAGCTGTTCACTTGTGTATTACAAGAGATCTATTATACTTATTTCAAATGTTATTTTCTTTCTTCTAGAGCACCTTTGCCTAATTCACAGTTGAAAATAATCCTTTTTTATCTTATAAAAAAAGTTTTAGCTCTGCTCCCTTTAAGAAAATCTGATTGGCTACCTACCCCTTACAGATGAAAGGTTGGGACAGCAGGTGGATTAGATTTATATGCTTACAGCCAGAGCAATGATCCTGAGATGATCATTTAAAGGATATCCTCTAAAGAGTAACTAAACTGTGTTTAGAGACTGACCTTTTGGCTCACAGTTCTTTGTACATAAACTTTGAAACTTTAGCTAAGTGTAAATTAAGCAAACCATATGACAAAAAGAGCAATAGAATTTTTTTTAATTAATTGTCATTAAAGGAACATACTTCCCTTTAATGGAATATTGCTTTGTCTGTGTATCTTTGTAACTCAGTCTGAACTGGAATTGGTGCAGAGCCATGGTATTCCCTCTGAAGATATCATCTACAGTGGTGTTTGCAAACAAGTTTCCCAGATTAAATATGCTGCTAAAAACGGCATTGACCTCCTGGTGTGTGACAATGAAGCAGAGCTGCGCAAGATTTCTCGGTGCCACCCTAATGCCAAGTAAGTTTTTGATAAGCATCAATCCAACTGCCAATGAATATGTATCTTCTGTTTTAGCAGTTAAGCAACTGACCTTGTTATCAGTCCATAGTAATTATCTGTTGGTTACACTATCTACTGTCATTCTGATACGAAATCAACCTGCTAAAACTGTTTGGTTCTGTGTACTTTACTGCTCTGGTTTTATATTATAAATAGATCTGGATTGTTTGTTTTGCCCCAAACGGTAACCCAAGTTCTGTATTTCTTCTGTGATAATTCAGGCTGCTGCTACAGGTGTCAACGGAAGCGTCAACCCCGGAAGATGACATGAGCATGACATTTGGCTGTTCGCTCAAGGACTGCAGGCATCTGCTAGAGAGTGCTAAGGAGCTGGGTGTGCAGGTAGTTGGGGTCAGGTAAGAGCTGCAGGAAGATAATGAAGAGAAATGCAAATCTAGGTTTTGTCCTTAGACCACTGCAAGGCTGGCACAGTTCTCTTGAATGAATTATTTAATCCGTTCGTCTGCAAAATTAAACGTAGACCCATATTTAAGTTTGTATACTGACTACCTCTTTTACTCCTCAGGTCTCACATTTCCAGCTCCTGTGACAATGACCAGGTTTATATTCATGCCATCTCCGATGCCCGTTGTGTCTTTGACATGGGGGTATGTGGTTTTAAACAATGCTTTTTATTGACACTCAGCTCTATGACTGTCATTTGCATTTCTGTTGAATGCACTTTTTTTTAGATCCACCGGAAACTAGGTACTTTGTAAAGACCCAAGTTATTAATAAATTTCTGTCTGCTTCAGGAGGAAATTGGCTTCAGCATGAAAATCTTGGATATTGGAGGCGGATTCAGCGGCTCTGAGGCCCAGCTGGAACTGGTCAGAGCATTTCTGTCTGATACTATTAAAGACAAGCTTTGTACATTGTAGCTGTAGTAAGCACTAGCTGAACAGAAAGATGAAAAAATCTGTTTTAAATGTTGAGAATATTCTAATATAGATTCATATTTTACCTGCTCACCGTGAAGCTGGATTTAAACCACTTTTCAGAGGCATGTGAGGGGGAAAAAGGAAGGAATATCTTAATGTTAATTGTAACAGCTTCTGTCATCTCTTTTGCAGATTAATAGCACAGTCATGTCTATGGTGGACCTATACTTCCCTCCATCTTCAGGAGTTTCCATCATTGCTGAGCCTGGCAACTTCTTTGTGTCCTCTGCTTTTACCCTGGCAGTCAATGTCATCTCCAAAGAGGTGGTGGCACGTGATCCCCTGGACCAGGAACATGGTTAGTGGCAAGATACTCTCTAAAACCTGCATTCCAGTAGTAACTCGAGCAGTACACGATGCACTTCATGCAGAAGCCAGTTTTGTACAGCATAAAAAAGTTATTATACCAAGAATTAGCAGCGTAGCTATGAATTAAGCAGTAAAATGATATTCAAAAGGTTTTCTGCCCTCCTCTGAACAGATGTGTCTCCCAATGAAGAGCCAGAGTTCCAGTACACTATGAACGAAGGAGTGTATGGATCATTTGCCAGCAAACTCGCTGAAACACAGATATCTGCCCCATCTGTTCACAAGGTGAGTCTCAAAGATTCTCAATGGGTCAGTCTACGCTTACTAGACACTTTATTAGGTACACCTTGGTAGTACCATGTTGGACCACTTTTATCTACAGAACTGCTGCATAGATTTAACAAGGTGCTGGAAACACCTGCAAGACATTTTGGGCCATACTGACAAGATCACAGCAAGCAGTCTCTCCAGATTTGCTGGCATAATGTAGCTCTCCTGTCCCACCACAAACTTCCTCTGTTGGATGGATGAATAGAGAGATGGATCCATCCAGCCAACAAAGGACCTTTGGGGAAAAATGTTTACCTAACAAAGGGACGGTTGATTGTGTATCCAAAACACAGGTTACTTTCTCTATACTTCTCAACGTGTATACACACTTTGTTATTATTAAATTAGAAACAACACCTTAATCAGTTACTGCCCACAAATGTATACACACTGTAAAATGACTAAAATAATCACCTTTTTTGCCTTATTAGCAGAACACTTCCCTGGATGTACCGATGTTCAGCAGCAGCTTGTGGGGTCCCTCTGGAGATGATCTGGACCAGGTAGTGGAGCACTGTCTTTTACCCGAGCTCAACATTGGAGACTGGCTCATGTTCACACATGCCGGCTCTTATAGTCTGGGTCAACCACTGTGCTCCTCCACTGACTCACCACCACCCCCTGTGTACTACGTCATCTCCTCTAGAGACTGGTAAGTTAAGCAGTGATGGAGAAAATCCTTCCTGTGCTAAAATGTGGAGGTCATGGTCCTTGATTGCTGTTTATTTTCATTCACCAGGTTTGAGATGCAGGACGCTGGCGTTACCAACGAGGCTACGTTTAAGAACTTCTCGCTGGTCCCGTACTTCCTCAGTTCCTGCCAAACAGAGGCTGCACTGTCTGTCCCAGCTTAGCAAATATCTGACTGGGACCAGAAGTTTTTTCACTTGTTTCTGCTGCTAGCTTCCTTTGGTTCACATTCCACTGGGGTCAACTCTCCCAGTAGTGCTTGAAATTGCCTGGACCAGACCAAATTCATCTCACAGACCCCGGTGCACAGCGCTTGTATGTGGTCAGCCCTGGAAACCCTAAGTAGGTGTTAATTAGTATGCAACAAAATGGATGAGTCCAGAAAAGACAGTTTGGGGACTCCTCTTGAACTACAGTTTGCACCCCTACAGTAGACTTATAATACTTTTAAATGATTATATTTGACAGATATTATTATTCATATCTCTTTTGCTGTTGTCAGTCTTGTAAAGAATGTGTATCCCTGATTGAAGCGGTGTGTTTAAAAAAAAAACAAAAACCACATTTCTCAGATTATGTAGAAAGTTTTGCTTAAAGATTTGTATTTCTGATTTTATTTGTGTAATTTTTTGTTTGTTTTTTTGTGCAAAGGCTTGAATCCATTATTACATTTAAAAGTTACATCTTCATATTAAAATGAGAGCTTGCAGCATATTTTTGCTGTACATACAAAATGTTTGGCGTCAGTCTCTGGACAATAATTTGAAAGCTAAAAGGTCAGTGTTCTTTAATAAGCTGGTGTTTGTGTGCTTTTCCAAAGTGCTGAGCATCTTGCTCCCAAGACTGGCAGGTGTGTGCTCTGCTACCTGACAGTAAAGCAGGTTTTACTAGACAGCATGTGCTGCAGATGGAACACAGGAAGTGCTGATGGATAATGAATCTGCTTACACTGAAAATGACACTCTTTACAAGAATGATTTAAAAGACTACTGCAAGTTCTGTTTCTACTCATTCAGTTTAAAAATATTCTGATATCTGTGTTGAAAGAATATGGCAGTATTTCCTGACACCAAGTATACTTGCATTGTTTGTATCATATCTGTGAACTTGTCAAAAAATCTAAGGCATGATAAATTATCAGGTATTTGCCTGCTTTTAACGTTTAGCTGTGCTTGTCTAAATGAATAGTAATAAACACCCCACTGACTGGACTGTGAATCACAGCGTGTGTCTTATCAGAAATGGACAAATGTTGGAAATTGTAACTTCCTCCAGCTGTAATAGATAATATCACATAGATACAATTTGTACCCCTGTGTTAGTTTCACAACCCAATAATTTTATAAAGTTTACATGTCAGCTGAAGGGGATACATCTTTAGGTATCAAAAGCATGTGGGAACCACAGGAAATTTGAATTTTTTTATTTTTTTTTTTATTAATCTAGACAAAAATGTTTATTAAGGAATTCTGTTTTCTGCAAGAAAATGTGCAAAAAATATTTTAAACCGATTCTCATGGCACAAAACAACATTAAACATTTTTTGGTCAAACATCCCTGTCAAAAAAAGTAAACTTTATAACATTTATATAGATAACTACTGTAGCTTATGCAGTAGTTAAATGTAAACACTTTCATTACCTCGTTTAGATTCAATTAGAATGATTACAGAACAGCAGTATAGCAAACTTTAACGGTGTTGCACAATAGCCCTTTCATAAGGTGACGTAAAAACATCTACAGTCTTTGCACCGAGACGGACTCGGTCTCAACAGCTTCTCATTTGTTTTCACAGTGGGGTTGGGGTTTTTTTTTGTTTGTGTTGTTGTTGAAGAGGATACTCTGCATGCAGCGAGGTCAGCAGCGTCCCCTCGTCGCTGCCAGGTGTCTCCGGGCGTGCTTGGCCAGGTGGTCGCTACGCATGAAGCGGCTGAGGCACATTGGGCAGGCAAACTTTTTTTCTCCCGTGTGGGTTCGGCGGTGGCGGGACAGCTCATCGGATCGAGCAAAACGCCTCTCGCAGCCCTCCCATTTGCATTTATAGGGTTTCTCACCTGTTGGATAGTGGAGGTGAGAATGAGGACTTTTCTAAACATAGTCCAATGAAAACACTTTTGCTTTCATAACTAGAAGATCACACTTGTGCTATTTGCTTATATATGACATACTTTGGGTTTCTCTGAAGAAAAAAAAAAAAACTACCACAGCAATAAAATACATATGCTTTTTATTAACATTTAAATAATTTATCTCTTACCTGTGTGTGTCCTCATGTGGGCCTTGAGATGAGAGCTCTTGAAGTAAGTCTTGTTGCAGTTCTCACGGGGACAAATGTGATTGCGTGCTCGGGCCACCTCTGGCTGCTGTGGGACACGACTTTGTTCTGATAAGGTTCGATGAGGTGCCGGGGCAATGGCAGCGAACTTTGTTCCACCATTGGTCACCGGCGCCGGCTGAACGTAGAGAGGAGGAATGGATGGCTGAGGGACAAGGAGCATGACAGGGCCCTTTGCCACCTGACCCCCTACAAGGAAAACCTGAGGAGAAGAAGCGATTTCTCCTTGGTTGTGCTGCAGTTGTGTGTGCACCATGGTGATTGCTGGCAGTAAGTGTTGCTGCTGACTGTGTGAGTTTCTGACAGTGTTCTGCACAACAGTTGCTGAAAAAGAAGAAGAGGAGACAGGAACAATGTGGCAGTAGACGGGCACAGGCGAGACTAAAGCAACTCCAGATGGGACAGACTGTGGTGTATTTTTGTTTTCATGCAAGCCTAAAAGGCTTGCTTGGTTCTGTCTGGACTGAAAACCATTTGGGGATGTCTTGGTGCAACCCTTTGTTGTAACAATATCCTCAGAGTCTCTGCTATTCAGCCCATCTTTACAGTTCAAATCAGTTTTAGAGTCCAGCGTGTGAACCCGAATGACCTCCTCCTCCTCTGAGACTCGAAGGTTGCAGGAGCAGTGGAGGCTATCTGCAGTGTGACGGATCACACTGGTGCACTGGAAGCTCTGCTGAACAGCATGTTTGTGCAGAGATGTCTCTTCTGTAGATCGGTGAGGCTTCAGAGCTGGACCTGGACAGGCCGTCTCAGAGTAGGGCGGACTGTATGGTGGTGTCATGCACTGAGAAGAAAAGGCAGATTATCAAAGTGATTACTAAGTTGTCAGTTCTATCCTAATACATCTGCATTTACTAGAATCACAGTTACATCCTAAACAAGGATCCCTTACAAACAGAGAGTCCTGCGGCACAGCAGAACTGGTGGTGACCCGGTCGTCCTCGGAGGAGTCTGAGGAAGGAGACAGAGGTCTGAAGAGCGTCACCCTGAAGTTTGTTGACTTCCAGTGCTTAGTCATGGACATCAGAGCCCGCACAGCTTCCATGTCACCTGCACCCATGTCAGTTGGCTGGGATTCACCCTGGAAGTCTGAGATGTCACAGGGGTGCTCCTCAGACTTCATCGTGCAACTCTGACAAAGACCAAATTAACTGTCATTTAAGTTCATACATACCACGCAACGTAATCCAACAATGATAGCCTTTACTAAAAATACATAAATAAATCCCCCTACGATCAAATTTACACTATGACCATTATCTCGGGGCCTTATTTGTCGCCATTTACAGAATACGTGAAGCAGCATGAGAAATGAGCATGAACAGCTGCTGCTCATCAGCGCAGTTGCCCTTTCACCTACTTTGCTGGGGGACAAAAGCAGCATGTGTGGTGGTTACAAAACAGACACACAACACCTACTGTAAGAACCCCTCCCTGCCCAGGCCCGGATCACCACACACAGACTGCACCCACCATCATACTCCTCAATAACTATTGATGAAGCCCACCAACCAGACTGTCTGACTGATTAGCGGCTTTTCGAAGGGCTGACAACCACTTTATCAACGTGTTTCCACACGAACATTACCACGCAAGAAGAAAAGAAAATGCCATGCGACGAAGCTAACATTTACTTACATACATATATGTGTGCGTCAAACGTTCAGGAGGCAGCTATAATCCCTAAATGCGCGTCCGAACAATTTAAGACCAGGCAAGTATGTTTCCTAATTTCCTCCACGGCCTCGTTTCCATTCATCGTTTCAAATGCGGTGGGGGGAAGAGATGGGCGTGGCCCGAAGCCGCGCCCAATGGGACGCAAAGGTGTGTTTTAGGGTAAACCAATGGTGCGGGGGCACTGTGCGTGATCAGGGGCTGAAGGCACCGTGGAGACTGCGTGGTACACAACAGCAAGGGAGTGTGAGGAACCCCCCCACCCCCAACCCAATACACACACCCACCTCACAAATAACTGGCGTTTTTAATGAGTAACTTCGCCCTGACGCTCACCATCTGTCTTGACTAATCATCACTATGACACATGGAGTGGAGACAGTGAGAAAAAATGCTCATTATCAGTCAGCAACATGTAGGTAATTGATATAGAACTTGTAACTACTTAACAATCTTCAGATAAATGTATCTAAATGAAGCTACTGTTTAATTAAAGTAGAGAGGCAGGGCCATGGATAAAGGGGCGACCTGAGGTGGCAATTTCTAATATCTCCTAATATTATATCTTCTTCTATTATATCTTCAATCCATGAGTGCAAATTATATGGAGTAGTGCTTCAGATTCCCCCCTTTTGCATAATGTTCATAATAAAAATTCAGTGCAAAATGCCCTCCCCCATACACTTCACTTCATTGCTCACAATTTACTATTACTCCTTTACTTTTCAAAAGGGAACTAACACCAAATAATTGTCTTTTTCTATTATTCTTTATTACATGAAATCTCATTCAGAGTTATAACCAGACTGCATTCTCTTAGCTCCAATGTCTTGCGTGTAAATCTCATCCCCCACTTTGTTGCAAGGCAGCTGTGTTTAAATCATTTCACCTGACAGAAAGAAGCTTTTTGCTTAAAGCAAAAACAACATTTAGCACATTAGCACATTTAGCACATTTAAAGATAATAAATACTACCAGTGAATGACTTGAACAGGCTACATGAATCTTTTTTTTTATTTATTTCTTCTCAAAATCTCCCCAAGTATACATATATATTAATTTGACTGCTGTTTAAATTAACAGACCCCTTGTCTTTTATGGGAGGAAAGAGGTCAACCAACAGGAGATGGCCTCAGTCAGCCCTGTGGATTAGGTAAGTGTCAGCTGTCTAGACCTTCCTGCACAGCACAGAGAACCAGGACAAAAGGCCGGTTGTAGACACACAATGGGGAAATACACACACAGACACACAGCCCATTTGACTGTGTCTGGCATTGTTGGGATGTTCCTCAAAAGCATATTTGCTGGAACAGAATAAAAGTGTGACCATGCAATGCATAAAGATTTCATTTGTAACTTTCTCAAGCTCCCTGAAATTCACGTCCAGCGTCTCAGAACTAATAAAAACTATCAAACAATTATTTATTAATTATTTGCAACTGGCCAATCCACTGCACATATATCTACATGAATCATGTTTGCATGTTGAGTATATTGCAAACAATTTAACGATGAAAGATGGGGGAGGGATAATGAAGACTCCTGTTGTACACAGGGGTCTTCATTATATTACAAATATATAATAAATGTGGTCTAAGGTGGGCATTGTGATTGACAAGTAGCTGCTCCATGAGCAGTGACAGCTACTTCCACCTCATCCTTGGTTTGCAAAAGAGCTCAGCTTAAGTGACATGTTATGCCATAAAATAAAAAAAATTTTTTCAAGGAATCCTATGACATGTTGTTGGTCTTTGGCCAATCATAGCATAGCTCTTTAAAGCAGAGCATTACAACATGTGTATGCAGTTGTGCAATGGATAATTGGAGTTTGTTAGCAGGGGTGATTTCCACTTTGACTAGATTAGCACGGACTGGGGATTCTCTTTAGCTGTTTCACATATGAATGTGATTCTATGTCCGGAAAGAGACTGCTCACTACGTCTCTTTATTCATCAGCTATATACAGACCAATATAATGCCATGTAAGCTGTGCAGAAATCCATGAATTGGTGTATGTTGTGCACAGTTTGTATAGAGTCCTTCACTGCTTAACACCCATCTTTAAATCTCCAGGCAGTATTTAATGGGCAGTTATTTAATGGTAAATAACTTTAATGGTCACCGGTCAAATCAGGTGTTTGTTTTGTTCTGGTGAGTGTATGTTGAGAGGTAGAGCTACATTCTGTCCTTCCCTAGTCCTACAAAGATATGCTTCTGCCAGCACTAAGAGTAGTTATTTTAAACTCATACTCTTCAGCTATTGATCATGTTACCCCAGCCAGTAAAACTTGGGCTGAAGTGATTGTGGGCCATCTGACAGCAGCTCATCTGGGTTCACTGATGAAAACAGTCTAGTTTTAAGGCATAACAACTCGAAAACTCTGATTATACTGAGTAGGATATCTTGCCTCTAGTGTCTCTGTGTGCCTTAAAACTTTATTCATTGAGTTAAAAGTTGCAGCCTGAAGTTAGCATACTTTCTAAAGCCCAAAACCTGCTAACCTTTCTCTGATAATAATGCAGTTTTCTGGCCCTGACTCTTTGTACCCATATTTAAGAACTCCAGATGTCATTTTATAACCCAGCACCCTCCTACCTAAAAATAGCTCTGGTTTGTTTGTCTACACCCTTAAAAAGGGGTACAGGGTGTTTTTTGGAGCAATGGCCTTGGCTTCAATAACCTCTGTGTTAAACTCAGTACACACAGATAAAAATTACGCTCTTCTCTCATCTGGTTGGTTGATGTGGTGCATACAAACTTGAAGAAGAACATGTAATTTAATAATCTAGTGAAAATGCACGTACCGGTACTTAAATCTGCACTATTTCCCCTTATTTTAATAACATGGTTTAAATATTTGTGAAATCAACAGTCACTGCTCAGAAGCTTTTGTGTAACACAATGGCCAGTATAAGACTTGTGTGACTCATGTCTTTTTCTTTACATTACATCGGAGACTTTATGAAACATTTGCTCAGTCGGACTGCAGACAAAGTGGGCTGCAGGCCAGGGTGGGACATCATCCATGTGGGTCATTTTGAGTCAGATGGTTGCATTTCTCTTTGCAAGTGCTGAGTGGAAATGCGTGCTTTGCAGATAAAAGAGGAACCTGACTTGGGGCAGCAGTACAGGTCATTTTTCCTCACCATGCTTCAATAAAACTTTAGGAGGCAAACTCTTATTTTCATTTCCAGCTTT
>VUQR01028508.1:8160-33187 GCA_015108515.1 Hemichromis elongatus
AGAGCTATCAATCTGTCAATCCTGTCAATCCCGCCAGTGTCGGCAGCCTCGCCTCTGTCAGTGCGCCCCAGGGCAGCTGTGGCTACAATGTAGCTTGCCATCACCAGTGTGTGAGTGTGTGAGTCCTTAGGGACTAATAAAGCGCTATATAAATACAGACCATTTACCATTACTATGACTTATCAACTAGCAGGCCATTCCAGCGGATAGCTTAGGCCTCCGTCACATAGACCTAGAGACCAGTTGGTAAACTCTGGTTGCTGGGAAAAAATGTATCCCCTGAGTGTATGTTGTGTGACATCGGTCACAAAGAGGATGCTGCACTAAAAGCCTTCTAATGATTGCTTTTGTTGTTAGCAGACAGCCACTCAGCTATAGTTTGGATGGCAGATGCAGAGTTGCTGAGGGACTGTGGATTAAAGAACATTCATCTGCAGCCAACATGTTCATAACATTAGATGAATCTTTACAAACAAGTTGGAATTTTCTTCCATGCAAACTACTGCTTACTCTGCTAGTAATCACAAAAAGGTTTTGGGTGCAGCAGCCTATACCTCTTTGTGATCCGTTTTCACCTTGTGACTAGTGGCAACTTCCAGTAACCACTCATCAACTGGATGAACATTTTTCCCTAGCAACCACCAATTGCCAGAGGGTCGTCAATCAGTCTGTAGGCCTCTGTGACTGATGTTTTTCTTATTTGTTTCAGACCAAGTTGCCTCTTTTTGCATTTTTTGTCAGACTAAATTTCAGTAAAACAGACAAGACGTTACGCTTAAGTCTTTCTATGTTACATAGTCTTATCATATGTCTTAATCAACTATGCAGGTGTACGTAGTTTGCTGACAGCTGATGGTTTAACTGATAATACCTACATGAAATGTAAAATGGTATGTAGCTATGTAATTTCCTCCACAGTGTAAGAGGAAATGAACAATCCCTGAAACCGTGAGCTATGCAGAAACCCTGCCAGTATGACACAGTGAGCAGACTGTCACAAATGTTTGCCGACACCATCAGACACAAGTCTGACTCTGGCCTTACACTTCTTTTCTGATCATTTCAGAAGGAAACAGTGGAAAACATACCATTTGCAGGGTCGCGTCTCTTCTCTGTGAACACACAGACAAATTAAGTCATTACACTCCTGTGCTAAGTAGTGGGCTGTGTTAATGTGAAGCGGATGAGTGTGAGTGCGTCAGAGTAGAGACGTTAAAAAGAGAAGAAAGCTGATTTGTATTTTAAGTGAAGGATTCGGCGGGATTGTGCGTGTACTGCACTGAATGGAAGGTTATTCAGAAAAAAATAAATTGCCAAGCAGTGTTCAGTTAGTGTGTTTAGAAGGAGTAAACCACACATTCACACACACACACACACACACGCTAGTATCCACACTCAAAACCATCAACAACTCCAGAGCGCTTTACAAGAGATGTTGCATCTCATATTAACACCAATACATTTAGTTTCTAGAAGTTCAAAGGTTGTTAATTAACATGGGATACACACATACACACAAATATGCTAATGGCTCGAGTTTTCCTGAGGTGAAAGATCAAAGAGAGGAAGCCTTGTAGATAAGATTAGCCACCAAATGCAGCGGGCTGAGGGAGAAATACGAAAGAGAACGGTCGATCGAGAGGTCAGGAAATGACCTGCAGTACAAGCAGAGGGATGACGGCTCGGTTTTAATCAAGCACAAGATAATCAAAGTTAAGAACTGTGTGCCAAGTCTGAGAAGGCATCTGGATGGCTGTGGATAAGAATCTCTTTTCAGTTTCATGTTCAGTTTGAGAGTCTGTGTGGATGACTTTGTCTTTAGGTGGAGAGTTTTTGAATTGTTGGTGCATGAAGAAATGAATTGAAGGAAAAAGAAAGTCTGATTTTTTTTAAACATTTTTTTAAACTGGCGCTATTCAAGTCTTACTGTAAATACTGAAACAATATTTTAGGGGTACAATATTTAAAAACTGGTTTCTCAAACCGATCACCATGTTCAGTAAATTACAAGAAAGCCTTGGAAATACTCTTGTCGTGAGAGATGAAGCGGGAATCATTGATTTGTTCTGCACATTTCATTCTGAAACTGCAGTGCCCCCCTTGGGACAGTCAGCATATTTTTTTTCCCACAAAAGCCTGGGTGCAGCATTAAAATGCATTTGTTTTGGTTGAAAAGTCGTGTGACGGTATTTGTGAAACATTTGGAAGAACTATTTGTAAGTATATGTGGAAAACCCCTAAAAGCTTTCAATTTCTGTTATCACGGTTGACAAGTTTTTTTACATCACAGTAGGGCAGTATTCTGATCGTACTCTCACTGAACGTGTTACTAACAGCTCTGAAAACGTTATAAGATGAGAAGAGCAGATGATAACAGCAGACAGACCCAGGCAAAAAAAGGACAAAGAAAAAAAATTAAAAACATAAGGAACAGCTAAACATGGGCCCAAGGTACACCTTCAATTAATTCACTGCCTGTGATTAAGGATACCCATATACTGAAATTTAGACATTTTTTTTGCCCAGTTCTGTCATCCAACAGTTTCAAAAAATGACAAGTTTAGAAATGTATTTGATCTTGTGCTCCCGCTTAATGATAAATGGTGATGATTTGTCTTGAAATAAAATTAGACAAACCAGATTGTTGAGCATAAGACAAAACTTTGCTAATCATGTCATTTTTCCCCCAAAAGCAAGTCAGATCAGTAGTTAGGACTGAAGGTGGATCAGTGACAACAATAAATGGGTACCGGTTTTCCTCTGTTTTCTCCCAATTAGATCTCCCATAGCTATCCGGAAACGCTTGCACTCATCTTCATTTGTAAAGTTCAGACCCACTTGGCATGTCTGTGAACACACAAAAAAGAAAAGAAATTTCTTTAAAAGCTGTGATAAATATAATTTTGGTACTTCTGTTAATCTATGGATAGTTTATAGATTTCCAAAAAACACTTCCATTACATGTATAGTGCAACTGAACAACGGTCCCATAAAGCTCGCAGTCTGCTCAAGTCTAATCCACCGTGCTAACCAACAGTTTGTTTGCTCCTTAAATAAAGACATCTTGTGACATGGAAAGCTTTAGAAGTGACACAAAGCTCAAATTTCTAGTTCTGTCACTTTAATGATGTAAACACACACACACACAGTGTTGTTGCCTTTTGGTAAGCACACCTGGAAGATGCTTTCCATGGCAGGTTTCCAGAAAAATTTCTGGACTGAATGAAGATGATGCTGAAGGAAACATCAACTGTGGTAAACTTTAACTCACGCAGACATGCTTTCATGAACATTCAAACAAAAACAAAAAAAATAGGGAATCAAAACCTAGGCACATGATTTTAAATACCAAATAGTGTTTACAGAAAGTACAACTTGTACCTACTAAGCCCATTAAAATGTGAGAGTGCATGGGTGTAATGCTTACACAGCAGTACACAAAAACAGAGACAGACACAGTTGAACTATCCAAAAAAAAAATGCATTAGTACAGTAATGTGTTAAAGTCTTAAGCCACCCCCGACCTTGCATCAAATACAGTGATTAGAAACAATACCAGTATCACTAAACCCTTATCGATATCCTTCCTCAGTCACACACTGCAAAACAATTTAAATGCTGACTTTACTGTGCAAGAGACAATATTTTTCTGCAGTAATAACACCTAATACAAAAGAGATTTAAAGCAGGGGTCTAAATGTTATCAGCGAACCTGAGGTTAAGAAAGATGAGTAAAAAGACAAATGTAACTAAAGAGGGGAAAACTTACATCTCCAGCAAATGTGATGAAGTACGGTTTGGGGACGCTAGTGTTAAAATTGTTGTACAGCTCCTGTTCATACATCACCTTCCCATCCTGTGGAGAAACAGAAGCACGAATAAACAATAAATCGATTCGGTAGAAGAAATAAATGAGGGACTTTTATGCTATAGATCTTGGAGACAAAAACAAACATCTGCTACTGAATCATTTCTAATCATTTGCTTTACTTTGACAGGCATTCTGCTGTTTCACCTTTGTGGCTGTAAAAATACAGTAAGAGGCTGTTATGAATACCGGTTGGTGGTAAACCAGTACTAAAATACTGACCAACTAATAAGGAAAGTAGAAACATCAGGTTATGTGCCGTTTATTATCTTGACTACTCAATAAGAATCAATAATTAACACACAGAATTGACTCTTGCTTCCCATATACCTACCCTGATGTCAAAGACCCTGATGAAGTAGGATCGTTGGGGGTTGTCTTTGACCAAACAGGCCACCCCGCAGCATTTCTTGTTCCAGCTGGAGCTCCTATCTGCTGTGTATACCTGAACCACTCCTGAAGACAATGTCTGGAAAGAAGGACGAAGAGAGAGAAGGAGAGTGAGAATCACAAATATCTGTGTACATATACTTTACAAGCATGATTTATACAGCCATGTGCCAGAGATTTACAAGCTAGATTCTAAAGGAAGAAAGCTAAATAAGAAATGTAACACAGATAAAAAACAGGAAGACCCCACTTGCATAAAATAAGTAAAAAAAAAACAAAAAAAAAACCCCTGATAGTTTCACTAGTTTTTAAGGATATGTATAAGATGGACTCAAAGCATAATTTCTCTGATTATGTATTATGAATACTACATGCATTTCAGCATCTCCTTAAAATAAATATTCCAAAGAAATTCCAGCTATATTAATGCATTATCCACATACACAGCCAACAGAAGGCATAGAAAAAAGGCATCATAATATGCGCAAGCACACTACAAACACACCTGTAGCGCACACAGAGACATGATCATAAGGCACGTTTAGACTCCTGCAGATTTTACAGGTTGCTGCAGGGCGTTTCTAACACTGAGGGGGTCCGCGTTAACAACCAGCAACGCATACATGAAATCAAGAGCGTCACGACAGGAAATGCCCGGTGAGCTTTTCATCTAAAGTCAGTTCCAGGAACTGGTGCAGGTATTAAGACAACATACAGAAGAGCCCTTAGGTTATTCTTTGTAATTTAGTGGGAATGAGATGGATTTTTTTATGATCGTTTAAAAAAAAAAAGAAAAACAGGGGAAGTAAAACACCCTTTTCTAATCTACAGAAATTTTTTGACAGGTCCTAAGAAGTCAATCACAGTACAGGGCCATCAGAAAAATCCCTATTCTAAGTTTAATACTGAAACCAAACAACCAGAGAATAATTATATGCAAAGACGAGGGTTAAGTACAATAGATATCATCATGACGATTCTTGGACTATATGGATGTACACCTCATTATTTTCCACTTCCTTTCACAAAGAATGCACTACCATTGAACTGAAACTAAAAGTATGATTCTGCAAATGCAGATACATTTACTTCTGCATATGAAAAAAGCCCACTGTTTAATTGCTAAAACAAAACAAAACAAAACAAACAAAACAAAAACAGGGTACTATTGAACATTGGCATTATGAGGGCAATAAACAATTTTGATATCTCTGAGAGAAAAGGCTTCCAGTCAGTGACTTCTCGCTCTCTCTAACACACACACGCACGCACGCACGCACACACACACACACACACCTCTCTTCTTACAAGCTGAGTTTAGCTAAATAAATGCCAGTCCTGGCATTTCAGAGGAGCTGCTGCTGCGATACTGGGATCTGCATGATCTCATGTTAGATTGTCATATATCAGATCCTATTCAATTCAATATTGGTCTCTTTATCATGCCACGGGTCAGAAGCAGTGACTGGGTTAGTAGCAGGAGAGCCAACACAACAGAGAGGAACAACAAAGCATCAACTTAAGTGCAATTTGTAACTGAGCGTTGGAGCCTCTTTTTCTTGCTTACTCACTCTCACTCTGGTTACTCTTAGACACTTGAAAACCCAATTTTATTCCTCGGCTTTTAAATCAAAATGAGTTTTTACTATTGTCTTATTTCTTACTGAAATCTTATTTTTTTCTTCTTAAATTTTGTCATGTCTTCCCATTTTTATCTCTTTTGATTATTTTACGTGTAGCACTGTAGTCAACAGTCGCTGTTTTAAATGTGCTATATAAATACATTTGACTTTGACTTTATGCACCAAGAAATACTTGTCAGCAAAATTTTACTAGATTATCATGGCATGTTTTCAGTTTGATTGACATCATTTCCCATCACGTGTCTCCCATTAGGTCAACTAAAGACTAATAGCAGGGAAAGATAAGGTTATTGTTAGATTTGGTTGTAACATTATCACAGCAGTATGCAGTACTGTAGTATGACTCAATCTTAGCTAAAATGAGCCAAGTGTAATTAAATTAGGTGAATAATTTCTTAATTTATCATATCACTTGTTTTGAGGCTGTTTATTTTTTTAATGATGAATGCCAATTTAGTTTTTTTTTATTGCTAAATACATTTATTTGACACAGTTTAACTGAAAAAAAATAGGAAAGTAATGATTGAGGTTTTCCAAAAATAATTCAGTTTCTTCCTTAGAGTGGGGAACACAGCTTATTAACGTAAAACTGCTCTCCTTGTTGCTTATCTTAGAAGTCTGTATTGTTCAAACTGGAAAAAGCTGCATCAGCCTATTCCTGAAGTGGCCACGATAGCCACAGACATTTTTTTTCGACACGCGTGCAAAAGATATTTTTATCTGTCTTTATGTAATCACTCCATTTCTTAAAACTACAACTCTTGGTTTAGATGTTGATGAGAAATAGCCATGATCATAAGAATCATTTGAATTCTGGTTTGTAATGTATTTTTACTGTAACAGGGCCTGTGTGGTATCAGAGGTTTGAGGCTCTTCGGATTCATCTTCCCATAGAGCGCCGATTGCTCCTGACAGGGCCAAAGGCTGCAGGAAGTGGAGCCGTCTATGGCGTCGTCAAACCCCAGCCAAAAGGACCCCGCACACCAAACCATTCTCTTGTGAATTAATTCCCTCTTCTTCTCTCTTATGCACTTCTTCTCAAACACTTATTTTCTACGTGTGTACTGACCTCATCATGCAATCACCCAGCCAGCACAAAATGTAATGCAATATAACTATAAACATGGGGTCGATTAAAAGAAAGAAATGGAAGCTAATATAAGCAGGTAATGACAACACGCAAAAGATCAAGTAACATAGTGAACTATGTATTAGTAACATATTACAATTTTACTTCCATTTTCAATTCCTCAGGAAGCAATTTATGGTTAAAGAGCACTTCCACCCTTGGTGATTGCAGGTTTCGAAATATGAAAAGCAAAAATGTAATACGGCCACATAGAGCCAAAAAGTTGGAGAAAAATCAGACCATGGACATGGATGTTTTTTCTTAATGGCCATTCTATCAGAACATATAGCTTAGCTGTGTTCTTTTTGTTTTACACAGCATGCAACAGTTATTAACATTTTACATACCATAACATATAGCACAAATTATGGGATGTTTGCACAGGAAAGGGATGGCACTGTTGTGGTAATCAGGGAAAAATGGAATTTCTATGAAATTCTGCTACATGTAGATACGACAATTCAATAACTGCAAGTAGGGCTGCTCGATAAGACTAAATATATCCCGATATAAGACATTTTCTTTGACATTTTCTGTGAATCTCAGGCAACTTGACATGCGTGAAGTGTTTTAAGCTGGGCGCCGTGTACCTGGTCGAGTGTTTTGACCAATGCATGAAGCGATACATTTTTGTAATAATTGTAACGGCCGCCATTTTCTTTGTGAATATTTATTACAAGGCGTGCTGCGAGGAAAAGCCTGTTCTAACGTTTGAGTCTAAGGTTTAGCGATAGCGAAATATGAAAAGATAGATCTTTTTATATCGTCACCCGATGTATATTGTCATATCCTATATACCTTACCCTAACTGCTAGTGATTCAAAACGAGTAGGTAGTGAGTTAAATGTATCTCAGCTTTGAGGTGAGAGACTACAAAAACTTCCAATGAGAGTTAAGGACACTGACAGACATACACCAGAATTGTAAATACAACTGGAGGCTAGAATCTGCATTACAGTGACAAACAATCAGCTTTATATGTGGACTCTGCTTTAGGCAATAGTTTAAAGAAGATCCTATAGAGCCTATAGAGGGAACAAACATGACGAAATATGTGACCTAACCAGGAAGTGCAAGCAGTGCAGAAAAGATGAGGAAGAAAAAGGAGAAGGTTTAGCCTTTTCCAGGCATCGGATGTGTAATACTTCTGCCATTCAGACATAGGGCTGCTTTTACACCATTGTAAATTAATGTACCTTAAAGGTTTTTTTTCAGAATTTTCCACAACAATAATGGTGTAAGTGCCTGTATTCAGGCACTGTTGTGTATTACGAGCAAGCTCTGACTACACTTTAACATGTAACGCATTAATTCCGACTTTTTAAAAACTTTTTGCAGCTTTGGTAGTCAGCTATATTGATAATTAGAGAGACCATATCTCATCTATACGCATTTAAGTTAATCAGATATAATCAAACAGTAGCTCACAAACTGTCCATATTAGTAAAATACCATAGAAACTAAGAAGTGTGTCTGATAACATTGCATCAACTGTAACTGTATAACGGCTCACCTGTGAAAAGTAAATGCAGCGTATTCATGTCAGACTGATCCATCCTAACCAGTGTGGAGTAATAATTACGTTGTTTTTGAGCCATGTCTATAATATGTGTACAACTATTACAAATTGATTCTGCTGCTGTGTGAGTCTGCACTAATGTAGACTAATAAAAACAACAGAAAGACTTCTAAAAACGGGAGGAAGTAACAACACTCAGAATCTGCTCCTGTAACTGGTTTGTTAAAGGTTTTTCATTATTGTCATTACTAGATCGTCTTCAAGCTGGCAAAGATATGAATGTAAAGTACAAAAAAAAAAAATCAACATGAAGAGGCCTGTGTTCACACCTCAGATGGCTAGGCCACCAAACTGTGCCTAACATTTTTCTTTGGCTTAGGGAGACTGAATTCTCTTTGCAGTTCAGGGCACTTTCCAAATTAATGCTTTACAGCAAGTCATGAGACATATTTATGTGTTAAACTTGGGACATTCGACCCTATGTTGGACCTATGTTCGAAGGTAAGCAGGAAGAAATACAAAAGACAGACAACAAAAGGGGAAAGAAAAAGATGACATAAGAGGTATGGTGAGACTAAAAAGAAGGAGAAAAAAAATTGACAAAAGGGGAAAGGTGGAGCGAAAAAGGAGTCACGTTCCCTTTCTCCAGCACAAATCACCAGAGGTGGCCAACCACAGGACTTCCTGTAGGACAGGACTGCTGATCAAGCAGTCTGTGCACGTGCGCACACACAAACGCACGCGCACAGCGTGAATTGGACGCCTTCCACCTTTTGCCAACTCAGTGTTGCTGATGGTGAAAACAGCACGAGGAATACCAATGAGTCAAACTAATGAGTGAGACCACTGTGTGGGAACCTCTAGGTGTCTCTTTTTCCTCAGTGCACGATTTTGCAGGATGAAATGTGTTTAATACACAGGGTTATGAGTCAAGTTGTTTCAGTTTTAAGCCAGGGATTTCTACAGTTGATAATTCATATGTATGTATACCATTTCCACACTTAATTTGCACTTAACACATATGGCATATATTACATTTTAAATGCTCATAGAAGCAGGTAAAATTCATATTTTTAAAAGATGTTATTAGGGAAGCAATCAGGGAAACTTTTGAGAATTGTCATGCTTTAGATGCACCAATATAAAAAGCTCTGTTGCTTTGCAATAAAGAATAGTATACAGACAGGGCTGTTACAGATACGGCAACTCAGGTAGGGTCCCTCAGAAAGACGCTGAAAAAAAGCTAAACAAAAGTTAGTTTGATTTTTACATTTTCTGATTAACAACTGTGTTGCATGAGCGCCTACCATTCGGTCAGCCACTACATCACTTGGTGGATATTCTAATTAGATTGAGACACACACAATGTCTGTCTCTTCTCCCTCTCCCCCGAGCCTCTCTAACACACACACACACACACACACACTTTGTGTCTTCCAAACTCACTCATCATGAAAAGACGTGTAGAAACACACAAGAGCGTAGGACTGTGAGGAATGTTCCCCAGTGCACGTCTCTGTCACATGCTGTATGACACAACTGCCAGAAAGCCAGATGAAGGCTGTTACAGGGGTTTAAAATAAGTTACATTGTTGTCAGGCACACCTTAGAAACCTGTGTCTAAGGAGGAGGCGGGACATCCAACCGTGTGACCTCATACAGGCTTAATATACTGTGTCATGCGACAGGAAGTATGGCCTTTCCAAAGCAAACATGTGTGCATACGCGCATCTCAAACAGTATGGTTGGTTTAGTGCAGCAAAGAGGAAGACACATTTGTCTGTCACTCAAGCACAACACCTTTACTATGCACAATTACAGGAAACAATGATTACTATGAGGAAGTAACCCGGGAACAGATTACATACAAGTCACTAAGAAAGGGCAGCGGAGAATTTAATATCCCTGTTGTTGACCTCGCCTCCCGCAGAGCGCACAAAAACAGACCACTTTATTGAACTGGAAAACCTGGACTTTAAAACCAGTCTCCTCTGCAACGGTAATCAATAACAGGTGAAGGTGTGCCATTCTTTAGTGCTGAAATCACAGGGTAACATTTGCAACATAGTGGGACCAAACTGTTCCACAGCAACACAAAAAAGTATAAATGAAAAAGAAAAACTGTGAAACTCAAAACAACCTGTAATTTGCTTCTTTTTTTTTTTTAAAAAACAAAACAAAACAATTTTGTTGACCTCAATGAAGAAGTAAACTAAATACTCTTTGCCAAGATTACCCAACTGTGGAGTTTGATAAGTGGTCTAATAGATTAATTTAACAGATAGCAATATGGGTGTGAGACTATCAAACAGTAACTAAATGTGGGCTGTGGTAAGCCACAGACTCTCTGGAAGGGAAATATCTACTGATCTAAGCACCCAGTGTCTTTTATGGTCAGCTGATGGCCATTCTGTTGTGTCAGCCCACAAAGAGGGATCATAATGTCAAAAGAATGAGGCATGCAACTTTTTGAAGACATGCAGACATTACTGTGGAGAAGTGAAGGTGCAGCTGCATATCTGTTATTGAGATAACACTGATCTACTGGATGTGGGTCGCTCCAAGACATGGTGCTTAATGAGGACATAAAAATGAATCAGCTGAATGCTAAAAATGTTACGTAACATCATGCTATTTTACAACATTAAGTCGTGACACTGCACTAGTGGTCTTGACTGCAGTCCCACTGGTACATCGGGCTACTCCCCACAGATCTCGTCAGATTTTTGTGACTGACAAGTCCTGCATTAGCAGAGGGCTTCTGGGCTCGTCAGCTCTGTCAAGAGCTCAGCCAAGCCTGCTCGGCACATTCTTCTTTGGGAGACACACTTCCCGAAAACAACCCAGGTTGAGCCACGTTATATAATGCCAGTTCAAAAAAAAAAAAAAAGAAAAAAAAAAGAAAAATCATTCCTTTGCCCCGTTTTCCGCTGATGGGTTTAACAGCTCCAATACCGCGACTATTACTCCACTCTGCCAGAGCTAAGCTCGATGCGGTTAGGCTAATGAAAGCGGAATTTCAGAATTTCCTGAGTGATTTCAGGTGTTTCCAGCTTTCAAAATAAAAATCATACCGGTCCAGGCCAGAGGATGAAATTAAACTTGTCGTTTCCTAAATGTCTGACACCGTCGCTACACCTTATTGCCCTCCACGGCCGCCTCGACTGTCAAAACAAACCTCATAAGTTGGAAGTCCAAAATGTTCCTCAGTTAACACATACTCTAAAATCATAACAAAAAACTGTAGGCCATAAACGCACTGTTACACCTAAAAGCTAATCTATATTCTCCTTCCCGGGACGGGATACACGGTGCAAGTTAGCTGCATTAGCTTTTTTTTTTTTCTTAGCCCGCTATCACAGAACAAATTAATGGGAAAACTTACGATGCATTTCCTGCCGAGGTGGTTGAAAAGACATTCATTTTCCTGCGAAGACAGTAGTAACGAGCCGACATTTGTTTGCCGCCGTGGCGGCGGATGTCCACTCATTATTGGCGATCAGTTTATAAAGTATATACGGACTCTAACTCGTTACGAGATCCAAAAAGATACATAAACAATCCCTCGGTCATCCGTGGCCTGCCTCCGACCCCGCACACCGGCTCACTTTATCCCGGGGGTCCACAAGACCGCAGAAACAAAAAAAATATGCCGCTCAGGAATGTATTGCGAGGTCCCCCTCCTCTACAAAATAAGGTCAGAACTGGAGCAAGCAAGCGAACACGGAAAAAGGCAAAAACTTTCCTGGGAAGTCCGGCCGCCAGAGAGCCCAGCGCCAGTTCCATCCAACATGGCAGTGTTAGGACGAGTCCACTATCCGGGAATGGGGTAAAGACGTATACCAACAGTGTCCCGCATAACAATTAAAAGAAACCTTTAGAACAGCAAACAGTAAAAACTTTATTTATTTATATTTTATTTTTTTCATGCACATTTTGGTGAAGGTCTGGTGATCAAATTCTATTTAATAAAATCACAACTCCAAGCGGTCTACATAGAGATGGTTTAGTCCAGTCCGCCCCTGGCTTTCATGACAGGAATGCGAGTGCAGAATGGGAGGAGATAAGAAACAAGGTACAAGTTTCACAAATACAATGACATAATGCTGTTTACGAGAGGAATTATTTAGTTCAGAATTAATATAAAGGTTTACCCTTTACCCGTTAAACAGATACTGATAAGGCTAAATAGGGTTTTACACACACACACGCACACCCAACACCCCCCCCCCACACACACACACACACACACACATATTTAAATATATATATATAAACATTCTGTCAAATTTCTAAGTCATTAGAAATTCTTGCAGTCAGAGAGATAATGTATCAATTTATTTATTCTGGACTTATTATGTTAAACGTTCACTAGAAGATGATGACCCCCTTGAATGGAAACGTTTTCAAGGCGATGCATACTGGTTTCATCACACTACATATGACCTATAAATAACACAGGGTAAAATTAAGACTGCTCCAGTTACTATATATGCCCTCAGGGGCAATGCCCAAATTGTGACATATGCTGTAAACTCAAAGTCTGTTCTCTCTTTAACACATGCCAAGTGATTGCCAATGGCCCTTAATGTATGTCACAGTGTTTTACAGTAACATAAGCCACACACCCAATAAGCAGGCGATTTGAGACCACAGTAACTAGCTCTGAACATTGACAGCATGTATGACTTGTTCATATTTTAATAATGGGAATTTGTTATACTCGTGTTCAGCCAGGCTCATAAACAGGTCTGTGCAGGATGGCAGTCCTAGCCAGTGGCTAAAAAAGGGGGAACTACACTGTCATGCAGGAATGCACTCCTGACACTACTTTGCATCATTTCTGACACTTGCACAAACATCATGTATTTACTCGAATAATTTACTACAGACCTATAGTTGTGGTCGGAAGTTTTCATACATTCAATGTGCGCATAAAAATCATTGTAATTTTGACCTTTTAATGGTTTCTTTAATTTTTTTTCTGGGTGGAATGAACGTACTACTTTAATGACTGATTTTCTCTCGGTCAAAATTATACATACAGGCCCAAATATGTATGCTCACTTCAATCTTTTAATAAGTGGTGCTGAAAGTTCTACAACGTCTTTTAACTTGAAAAGACCAAGACCTATTATCTTCTCATTAGTGATCATGACTAATAGCTTCTATTTGAGACCCAAGCTGTTACACTCGGATGAGAGTAAATTTAGTTAGGATGGTTAGAATGAAACAACCCAGGAACCATGAACTGGAAATAGCTGGAACACCAGCGACACCGTCCACAGTGAAGCCAATTTTACATCGTCACATACTGAGAGGGTGCAGACCAAGAAAGAAGCCCCGGCTCTAATAGTGACACCTTCAAGCTTGACTGAAATTTGTATCTGCCAACATGGAGAAGTCAACTGCTTTCTGGAGAAAAGTTTTATGATTAGATGTGACAGATAGTCACAGCTAGTTGGCTACAATGACAAGAGGTGGGTTTGTAGGAGTAAAGGTGGGGCTTTTAAACCTAAGAACACTGTATCATACGCCAGTCATGGTGGTGGTAATATCATGCCCGCAGGCTGTTTTGCTGCCAGTGGTACTGATACATTGCAAAAAGTGGATGGAATAATTAAGAAGGAGGACTACTTTTAAGTTTGTGAACTCCCCCTTCATATATACAGCTAGATGTTTGGAACTTGGGATACCACATAAGTGCATCCAACAGGAACATGATCTCAAACACACAACAAAACTGCTTTTGGAATGGATAAAGCAGACTAACATTAATCTTCCGGAATGACTTTCAAAAGCCCCAACCTCAACCTTATTTAAAATTTGTCAGCTATGCTTAAAAGCCAGGTCCATACGAGAACACCAACCTATTTAAATTAACTTCCCCAATGCTGCCAAGAAGATTGGTCAATCATCCAGCAAGAATTATCCCAGAAGCTTGTTTATGGCTACCAAATCATCTGGTCAAGGTGCAACTTGCTAAGGTACATATAAACAAAGAGTAGTCTGGGTGTGTCTTTTTATTGAATATTTGAGCCTGTATGTAAACCTTTATGTAAACTATGTCAATGAGAGAAAAAAAAAACCCAAATCCAAACTTGTACACCCAATCCTTGGTTTCTAAAGTCATTAAATGGGTATTCTACACAATCATTCCACCCAAGAAAAAGCCCCAAATTACCATGACATTCACGGCCATGACGAGTTTAGGCAAGCTTCTGACTAGAGCTGTACATATAAAATATTTGTTATATCACTACTGGAAATGGTCTTTTCAAAACCTACACTTTGAAAAGACTTCCTTGGGTTAAATTATTCTCTGGCATTTTCCATATAACTAATGAATGAAGTTGTTCCAATTTGCATTTTGATTCATATGCAAGTATTTCATATTCACTGGAAATAAAGATCATTCATAATCTCACTGACTCAGATTAGAAATCCTGTTTGGCTCTGATATATGCGTAGTTGGCACAGAACTTTAACTCCTGTCATATTCATACTCGCATCCATGTCTAATCTTTGCATTTATTTAAATCACCGCAGATGCCTTCAGCTGTAGAATAAGTTAAGCAGTCTGCATGAGTGGCATGAAATGTAACCTCACACTAAGTTCCTTAAGCATAAACCTTGAGAAAATTGTATTTAACCTGATGCTCAGTTTCCAAAAGAAGCTTTTTTCATTTGGACTCATTCTGCATGTCTATTCTTGTCATCAACATTACACAACACTTAGTTTTACTTTGCAGTGCAAAGCAAAAGTTATGACTATATATTATAGAGTTAAAAGAATATTTTTGGCTAATTATTTCACTTTGTAAATAAAGCAGAAGTGATAGTGTCCCAGTAAACTGCAGTCATATAGTGCCACATAGATAAGAAGAGTGACGGAGCTGTTTCTCAGTATAAAACACACCCTCACACACTGCTACTCCTGTTTTCCTACTCTCTGACAGTCATGGTTTCTGTTTCCCACCCTTCTTTCTCAATCACTGCTCCAAAATCCTTTTTTTTCCCTCTATGTTTTTTTTTAAAAACCTCTCTGATCTATTAATTCCAGGTGAGTCACATGAAACACCTCTATTGCGCATTAACCAGAGACAAGGTGGAGCAGTGCTGAGTTTCCTTAGGTGTTTCTGTGGCTGTCAGTCAGGTTTTTCAAGTTCAACGGGAGACTGGTGCAAAGCGAGGAGTTAGGTTTACCCATGTAGAAGCAAATGCAGGTCAGAGCCTATACAGGACAAGTTGAGTGTGGTGAGGTTTTGAGAATGAATTCAGACATTGAGTGAGAGGTATGTTATCTATGCGGCCACGCAGAGGACTTAAACAGCCACCGAATTCCTGGAAGGTGTTTTGAGATGACTGATTACTTTGCTATCTGGATCACTCTGAAGATGTCGGTGATGCTTTTGCCACTATGCCATTATGCTGATCTTCAATAGTGTAAAAAGCAACCACAGTTTTGCTTACTTTATTGTTAATAAAAGAGAACTCAGAGTTACTCAGTTCCTTTTGGTTTGTGAGACTTCTGCTTTTAAACTCATGCTTTACACTTTCAGTCAAGTGCAAAAAAAATAAAATAAATAATAATCTAAAATATAAAGACTGAGTAAGAGAGGTAACATAAGTCTGCACATTCAAACATAAAGAAGCAGATTTTGCATCTATGAACATGTCAGAATGAGTAGAAATGCACTATCCAGTTAATTTTACTGATACTGACAGCTAATATTGGTTGTAATGAACTCGCCCAATAAGACAATTGAATTGGGCAGATCCTGCTGCTAATTGTGTGACACACCTTTGGGACATTTCTGAGCAATGCTAACAGGAATGTGTGAAACACAAGCTTGAGCAATGCACAAGAAATCAGGTTTACATGCAGGTAAACCTTATATTTAGACTTATATTTAAATTTATATTTCACCCCTAACCGGCTTTAGCAGATAGCTGCCCTTGCCTGAGCCTGGTTCTGCCAAAGGTTCCTTCCTGTTCACCTTATTATTTTAAGGTGATTATTGTAGTGATCTGGTGCTATGTAAATTGAACTGAATTGAATTTAAAGAGAGAAACCCTTCCTTAGATAGGTACAGAGCGACCTTATTATGCTGAAAGTGTTTTATTTTGTTTATTTTGCTTTGTTTTTTTGTTGGGGGATATTTCTAGTACTGCTAGAAAACCTTCGGGCTGCCCTCCTGACATTTTTTGACCCACTTTTTACAGTAAGCTGAGAATCGAGGTTATGAGAGAATGAGGGGAGAGGACGGCATCAATATTATATTTTGGATTCTGGAGGAAGACGTTCCCCACAGGCCTTTTTATGAATATTTAACTAAGATGGCCTTTCAACACCCCTGCAGAATCTTAAAAATGCAGTTTTATTTTGGAAATATCACAATGGGGTCAGCTAGACAAAAATATTTATTCAAACTGGCAGGTGTGTTTTGCTGAGGGCGCCGCAATTACGCATGGCAGCACACACATACAGACACACACACACATGCTCATGCATGCACACACATATATTTACACACTTAGAGCAGAGTTTTTATAGGTCTGAAATGACTCCAGGCCTATAAAAACTAGTTAAATAAAACAATTTGGTTAAAATGCTCACAGTTAATTGGCAGGCAGAGCTGTTATTCATCAGTACTCTGTGCTCAAAGTTAAGTGAGAACTCCTATGCAAACCAAGCACTCATCATACTTGGCCTTACCTGCATTTGTAGGTCCTGCAATGACCTAATAAGTTAATTATTTGCATATAAAATGTTAGAAAACTGTTAGAATTTCTTGTTCTGTCTGCAGCTAAATTTATGTTTTTAGTGCTAAAATTATTACCAGATTAACAATTTAAAAAAAACAACAACTTTGTGTTTGGCAAATTGTTGCGGCTGCTCTAGTCACCAGCCCTAACCATTACTAAGGCTCCATCTATTTTCTTCTGCTTATCCAGTTCAGGGTAACGATGGTGCTGGAGCCCATCCCTGCTGCTTAGGCAGGGTACACCCTGGATGTGTCACCAAACTATGTCAAGCGTGAGTACTCGGGGAGCATGCATACTCTACACAGAAAGGCCCAGCCTGGCCAGTGGGTTCAAACCCAAGACCTTCTTCAAGGCAACACTCCTAACCATTGCACGACCTTTTAGTAAATATTAGAATCATTAAGAATCAGACATTTATAGTTTATTAACCAGGTATGCTGTGAGATGTTGGGTAAACCATGCACTTTTATTATAAAATACAACTGCACAAAACATGACCAATCAAATGAATTTTCTGTGTGCGTACTTTGTGTGCATACATTTCTTATATTGGGCCAAACTCTGTCCAAGAAATCCTTTAAAAACAAGCATGAAAGGAAACGCCATTCCGTTCACACAGTTCTGGATGTGGGAATTAGGAAGTAATGAGTGCGTCATCTGTTGGAAGAATTTGGTAAACGCTGGTGTGGTGCCAAGCAAACAGACTAATGAGTCACTCAGAATCCAAACAATCCATTCAAGGAGAAACTTGAATGTCAAACCACAGGCAGCTTTGTTGGTCTGTTTGAAAGTGATATAGAGCTGGAGCTTCTTACAAAGCCAATGAATCTTTAAACAGTAGCAGTAATGTTCTAAAAAAAACAACAACTACTAAATAGTTGCTGCTATCAGGATGCTCAAGATGACGCAAACAAGCTCTCAAACTGCTTTCATCCTTAAGTAATCAAAAGAAGAACTGGTGCAGCTATACATACTGGTCGACATTGAAATTTTGGATTGCCCTTTGGAGTCACAGACGCTGATTTACAAGAAAGATGCCATAAAGCCAACCTGCTTTAAACAAAAGTAAATCCATGTCATTGTGAAAGAAAAAGCTCTTTCACATGGCAACTTAATTAAGTAGGAAATTTCATTAAAGAAAAAAAATTAAAGGGAAGATCATTGATTGTGCAGCCTGCAGGTCTGGCATGAAGCTGGATCCACATCAGAATAAATTTGGCCTTTACAGCTTCATCACTTGCAGACTGGGCAAGAAGAATGTAAACTATTATATGTAAAGCCCATGTTTCCTGTCTGCAACTCCATATCTTTTCTGCTATGTATTCAATTAAAAATATATGAAAAATGAAATGATGAAAACAAATGCACACTTGGTAAAGCTGTAGTCTCCTCAGTGTCCCACCTCAACCGTGTCTATTTTAATCCGGTGAGAACTGGTGTTCATTGATAATTACTGTTAACACTGTGAGAGACAGATAAGCTCTTTTACAGCTAAGCCACAAGATGGCAGCACTGAACTAGCTATTATGTTACTGAAGCTGCACATGGGTTATTGAATCATGACACCGTACATTAACCAAACATGCATGTCAGGATGCATTCCACGCTATTCTGCATGCATGCATCATTATGGGAGGCTGACAAGTGGAATGAGAGGCAGCGATGCAGTTGCTTTGTCTGGATGGAAACAATTCAGCTTATGCAGCTGCTCATATGGATCTCATATGTTTGGAGCTCCTTTAAATTGGTGGGCTGTTCTTGACAATGACCAGCTGCACATACCGTGGAATAAGGAGCTCTCCTGTAGCTGCCATTGTATAAACCATACCTGAAATCTATTGGTTGGCTGCCCGGGGCATCCACTTCAAGGATTACAGTGTGAAATAAAAATATTGTACCAGTGCTATTAAACCTTTCCATAAAGCAGCTGGTTTGTTATCATGAACGAATTCATATAATATAATTTTCCTTGATACAATTTATCAAGAAAGATGTTATGATGGAATGGGGATGTCAAAGTGGCCTATGGGACATAAAATGGGCTGCCTAAAGATCCATTCTGGCCAACAGGATAGGTTTAAAGAGAGTAAAAATCACAGAAAAGGAAGGCACAATGTTTGACATTTTCACTGTAGGAAGCATTGTGCTGCAAGTGGATCACAGCCTTTTACAGTCTCCATTTTATTCCTGGCTTTTCACACCACACCAAAGCAAGATGGTTAGGCCAAGAAGCCAAGGGCTTCCTTTGATTTACAGCAGCAGTGTTTCTTTGTGATGACAGAGGACTGACTCTGGAAAGTCGAAGACATATTGTCAAAACTGCTTAAGTTTCATGCTTTTCAATCTTTTATCTACCTACCTACCTCCCCACCCACGTCATTATCAGATTCAGCTCTATGTGGTTGTAAGTAAGTCACAGCTTTAACAAAAACACACTTGTTGTGCATGTATAGCATCTGTATGTGTGTCAAACATCACAGTACCCGTGTTTACACTGTGCCACTAACGTGTGAAATAACACTACCAAATGGTGTATTGCATATATCTGTCTAGACACATAAATACCTAGAGCACATACAGAGTAAACAGGGTTACTTTGGTAACATGGAGGCGAAAAAGTGCAGCTGTGAGTTATATTTATTTGTTATTTGTTCCTCTAAACTTCACTGATCGTGCTCATTTCTTTTCCATGTGTTTCGTATTAGAAAAAAATGTGTCCTCATATTTATTTATTACTGCTGTCTTGGCACTTGGGTGTCAAACTTTTGTGTCTCCTCACTGAAGGGATAGAATGAGCTGCTGGTCACGATAGCATTACTGTGTTATGCAATTTTCTTCCAAAAACTAGCTTGCTTATATATTTACAAGTAAAAATAAAAGTAAAGCTGGTGAACATTGTTTACTTAGTCTCAATTCTGTTGTCAGTGTGGATCAGTTTTTTTACTGTATCTTTACAGTGTGCAACAAACAAAGCTCACACTGAAAACCACACGACAAAACTCCCAAATCAAACGAGATGACAGTGTATTTTAATTTTTTTCTTTTAAATGTATATTTGAGTTACATACCTTTGTTTGTTGTTTTAATTGTTTCATTATAACTAACCCAAGCTGATAAGCAGCCTAAGCTTTGCATTGAAACACTATGCGTACACGCTCTATAACTTCACACCCAGGTGTGCCCCCTTCGGTCAAACTTGGCACAGGGCGATCAACACATTTTCTGGTCTTTCCCGAGTCTATCCCAGTACACAGTGATACTCATCATGTTACGCCGCCTCCTTCATACTTCTGTTTATCTCTTCCACCTTCATAACATCAGTGCCCTTCTTATAAGGACTTTCTCACTGTGTGAGACACATGTAAAGCTGGGACATTTGGATAAAGGCATGTCCAGGTACTGTGCTTCTTTTCTTTACATAGTCTAACAGTCAGTCTTGAGCTTGTATTTTGTGATTACTAGTCTATTTATATATGTAACAGAAATCCTCATGCATGGAAGTAACACGCTTTGGAGCTTGTGGTTATTTTTAGCAAAGCAAGGGGATTAAAATTAGTCCAGGTTTGTCAGGTTGGATTAACATTTGGGAGAAAAGGAAGGAATTAGAGGGGAAAAAATTGATCCACGCTAGAAGTGACACTGATAGATGTGCAGAATTAAAAACAGCCTTGATATATTCAGGAATACAGTGCGGTAACTAAAGAAAGTGTAGTAGCCATTATGACATTATGCACAGAACTGTGCTCTGAGCATCTTAGTGACATATACTGATTATATATTAATATTGTGGGATATGAATGTTTCTTTTGTTTATGTTCTCTTTTTAAGGCAGGTTAAAGGATGGTTTCAGTTGCACAAAGCAGCAGAAGATGTGTGCTGCTGCTTGTCTTTCTTACCCGGTCAATATTTCCCGTCTCATTCTTCACTGCATTAGCAGCCCTGAAGGCGCCAAAAGCCATGGCACTTCCTGCTGTTGACATTAACAAATCAATCTTAATCCTACCTGCTACCATTTCCACTTTTTCAGTGGAAAAATCTTCCGGTGTATCACAGTCCTACTCAACCTTCTCTTCTCCTGCACGTACCCAACAAACCTTGTCAAAACTCCCATTTAAGGCTGACTCAAATCCAGAGTCATCTACCTCTGAAACATCAGTTCAACTCTGCAACCTGGCACCCCACAGAGATGTCCCAAACGCACCTATAACTTCTAAAAATATCCATCTGTTTGGCAAAGATGTTACTCTTAGTCCTTATTCAGGCCATTGTCGCCACACATTTTTCTATCCTATTCAACCCCTAAAACAAACTTCATGGTTGCCATCTAACCCCTGCAAACATCTGAATTTTTCCCACAAAGCTACAGCACCTCTTTCGCACAAAAACTTTCAATCATCTCAGATCAAAAGCTGTCTGTATCCTCTTTCTACTCGAAAAGTTCATTTTCAACCTGCGAAACCTTCTAAGTCTCAATCTCCTTTCCCGCCGGCCTCACTGTTTCCCCTCTCCAACTCGACTTCACCTCAAAGTGCTTTAAAAAACCTTCAGGCTCCTCTTTCGGTGTCACCCCTTTCTGCAGCTTTAACCTTTAAAACAACACTGCCTGACCTTTCTAAAACATCACCCCTCCCTCCCTACAAAACCGTGTCATCTTCTCCGGAAGCGACAACCCCTCGCCTTGCATCTGCCCATCTTTCCCACACCGTAGCCCCGCTGTTTGAACACCAACCATTCATTGTTACTTGGAATATCCCTGATGTAGTGTGTAAAAGGTATAACGTCTCACTGGACACCTCACCCTTTAAAGGAGTGGCCACACCTGCCAAGGTAAGAGTAAAAAAGATGATGAATAATCAGCAGCTGTTTTTAGATAACCTTTATTAAAGTTATGCTGGACCGGGGGACCTTTAAAAGGAGATTATAAAACTGTCCTAAAGGGCAAACTTATTCATGGGGTAATGGAGATGAATTTATTGGGTCTTGTTCCTGCTGCAGGTTCCAGGACAGTTTCTGTCTCTGTTCTACACAGATCGACTGGGCCTTTACCCACACATAGACCTCAAAAGTAGGAAAAAGTTCTATGGCGGCATCCCTCAGAGAGCTAACCTGAAAGCCAGCTTGGAAAAGGCCAGAGCAGACATTAACTTCTATATCCCATCCAGGTAAGTAGGTCAGAGTATATTGTCTTTGCCACCAGTGATACATTAAATGCTAATATTGACCTTTGTCACCCTTCTCATTCCTTCCAGGGCAAACCGAGGCCTGGCTGTGATAGACTGGGAGGAATGGCGCCCCCTATGGGACAGAAATTGGGGAACTAAAAGAATCTACCAGACTTTGTCAGTGGCCCGTGTAATGCAGGCTAACCTCTCCCTACCAGTACAACTGGCCACAGTAAAAGCCAAACAGCAGTTTCAGGTCAGAACGCTTTGCTTGAGGTTTAATGATAAATTATATACAATACAGAGCTGAGAGCACTTATTATTAATTATTCATGCCATCGTTCCTTCACTCCTGGCTTCCTTCCTCTTAGGAGGCAGCAAGGAATCTTATGTCAGGGATGTTGGCCTTGGGCAGAGCTATGAGACCCAACTATCTTTGGGGCTTCTACTTGTTCCCCAATTGCTATAATTATGGCTGGAAGGACCAGCACTACACAGGCCAGTGCTCCAAGGAGGTAAAGAGGCAAAATGATGAGCTCCTCTGGCTATGGGAGTCAAGCACAGCCCTTTACCCCTCTGTGTACTTGCAGGTTTGTGATTCTCCTATATGGATGAGTTACTTCTAATATCATTGCCTTTTAAGCTGTAATTTTCCCTGCATCTTTTTCAGACCTCTCTGGAAAATAATCCTAAGGCCGCTTTGATGGTGAGAAACCGTGTCCAGGAGGCTTTAAGGGTGTCTGCCCTGCCTGGATGGAGTGCTACTGCACCCGTGTTCGTTTACACGCGCCCTGTTTTTGTTGACGACAACAAACACTTCCTCAGCCAGGTAACAAAGACTGATTTAAATGTGGATTTGTTTAACACCTTATTCATAGGCGCATTACGTAATAGTGTGCAGCATGACTTTCTGACCTTGCTGGGATGTCCTTGGGAGGCATTTGCACATGACGAGCACTAAGCTTACAAATTAAATGACTTTATAGCTGAAACAGATTGCATCTTTTCCAGTAACTCATTAGAGAGTAAACACAAGCACACTTGACTAGATTACATCTTACATCTTAGGTTACTTTATACATCCCCAGAGTGGAGTGTTTCCAGCCAGGAGGTCCAGTTTTAAGGGGAGTTCAGTTTCTTTGGTGTAACAACATCCTGCTCAGGTAGTAACCACCACACGATGTTGTAATCCTCATCTTCTGTTCTCATTAGTGTGAGCATGTTGCAAAAAACCTTAACTAGAAAACCATGATGCAATGCTTTGCAAACCTTTTTAGTTTAAAAAGTGCAGAGGAACACATCACCGGTTGCAACTCAGAAATTATTCAGAAAATTTTGGACATGGATGCATTTCTGTCTGTCTTACATCGCCTGTTCGTTACGTTTTTTAAGAAAATATGAATTGCAGAGTAAGCAAAAATTTTTTTCCAGGATTTTTTTACCAACCAACACTGAACCGCTCAACAGTTCGGGCTTCATTTGCTATATTTTTAACTTCATAATATCTGAAATGCTTTTGCAAGTAGGCCAGTTTAGCACCTGGACTGCTTTACTAATATCATGTACTATATAGAAAACCCCCCACAAAATGGTAATTTGGTAATTTCCAAGCCAGTAAAATCTCGAAGTCTTCTAACAATCAAATCTTAGATTTTGAAATATTGGCTCAGTCTTTTTACATGTGTAAAGAGCCATTGGTGAAGATGCTTAACTATTTGCGTCCAGGTGGATCTGATCAGCACCGTGGGGGAGAGTGTGGCCGTGGGGGCATCTGGTGCTGTGCTATGGGGGGCCAGCGCTGACTATGATGACCAGGTAACATCACACCACAGGCCTCCATTGGACTGCTGAAAGATATAACAATGTATTGATGTCAGTCAGTCAGAACAAGACAAAGACTTTAATTAGATGATACAGGAAGCGGCTTATCTCTTCAGCTGACTGACAATATCTGCTGATTGATTGTGGTGGCTGGTTTAGCAACCACAATAGTTAATCCACAACAGCAAAGCCTAAATTAAGCAATGATGGTAAATTTAACTGCATGTTTAAATTGCTCTGACAGAGACCTCAGTATGTAATTAATATTCTTGTAGTTACATATCTTTATTGCCTTCTGTTACATAACTTTATTACATGTCCTTAGTGTCTGCTATTCAGTGCATTAGGCTTATTATAACTGCAAGATATTTTTTGTTAATTCTGCCTGTTCTGCAGTTAATTAACTCCTTAATTGACACATTACAAACCTATCAAAACAATGCTCACAGTCAGGAATAGCTGGTTTTCTCATATGTAAATATGCTAGTTTTTTCCCTGTTGATTATATGAAACGTTAATAGGACTGATACAGTTAGCAGCTGCTTAGCTTATCACAAATATTATATTTATAACATTACAGATCTATCAAAACAATGATCTTACACAGGAATAAATGTGCATTTTTTAATACGTAAATATGCTATTTTGCTTTCTCTTGATTGTATAAAAACACTGCTCCTACAGTTAGCAGCTGCTTAGCTTAGCACAAATATTAGCTTAACGTAA
>VUQR01028508.1:40620-50998 GCA_015108515.1 Hemichromis elongatus
ATATTGGTTTTTTTTTTCCCCCCCCCCCCCCCCCATTCAATTGTCCACTTATATTACCTATAAAAATGTAACAAAGAGCGTCTTTCCCACTTAGATGAAAAAAAAGACTGCAGGCCATACAGTTGGCCCGTGTCATATATAAGCAGACAATTGAATGGTCCGACCTAGAAACAAAATTTCGATCCTATCACGCTAGTATCGATCTAATATCAACCCTAGCTTCGGTATCGATTCTATCAGTATTTGGATCGATCCGCCCACTTCTACTCTGATGCACAAAGCAATTCAAAATATAAAAAGCACAGCATAATTATAGTATAAAAAATTGATCTTTTTTTTGTTCATTAAAATACATGGAAATAATACACTACTTAAAATGATTGATTTATCTCATTTTAAGATACCCAGATGTTGTGCACTATTAAAATTACATATGCAGTTCTATTTTTTTCTTTTCTTTAAAAAAGTTGAATTTGTATTTCTAGGTAAATATAATCACATCGTAATTTAAAATACTATTTAATTCCATTTAATTTTATTACCTTCAATCGTGGGCTGTATTATAAAGTGCTACCAATATTTTGACATATGGACAAATGCTCATTTTCACAAGATTATCATAGATTAACTAATCAGATTTTTCTTGTTTACTCTCCTGGTAATAAATAGCTATCCTTTATTAAATTAAAAGGTTGCATTTCCTCACTTAAATATTAGTTTGCGCAAGACCAAAATGAAAATTAAAGTAGCTTTTTCTTTGGCTCCAGTTGTCCGTTAACGTCTCCATTTTCTTCACTCAAATCATGCGCATCTTTGGTGCACTTGATTCTCAGCAGGACATTGGACAGCACGTCCTGATAGAGACTTAGGCAGATCCACCCGGGCAGGTAGAGCAGGGTAATAAGTCCCATGAAGTTGTGAGGATAGTGGGAGTAATCCCACGAGCAGGCGTTAAACTGCCTCAGGACAAGACCCCACGAGAACTCCCACGTGTAGATGAAGCAGATGTAGATGGGGAGTCGTCGCCAGGTCCCCCAGCCCAGGCTGAAGTGCAGGTAAAGGTAGAGCCTCTCCACTACGAAGCTGCAGCTCCCGTACATCAAGAAAGACCACAGGGACGTGTGACCGCTGAGGGTCTTGTCAGACTTCTCCACCAGGTTGAACAGAGAGGTGAAAAGGACCTCGTCCAGAAAGCCGTGCATCCCGAAGAATAAGAAGCGCGCAAAGCCGGGGAGACCGTGCGGGGGTCTGACCTCCAGTTGGAGGTCGGCAGAGAAGGAGGTGCGATACTGTAGATTTGAAAGCCCTCTGTGAAACACCTGAGAGAAGTAGAGAGCCAGGATGTAATGCACTACCAGCTGAGTCCCAGAAACCACCCTCACCTGCTCGGCCAAAGTGTTAATGTTCCCGATCAGAATCTGCAGCCCAATGTAGATGGACGGGTAGAAAACAAGATGAAACACCACAGGCCGACCTCGAAAGCACCTCTTCTGTGAGTAGATCTTTTCCAGCGCAAAATGGGTCAGCGAATGCACGATGCAAAGATACGGAGAGGAAAAGCCCATCAGCTTAGGGTCCCGAGTGTGCAAAAGCCCCTGTAAGGATGACAGCAGGACATCCAGAGTCACGCCATGCATCCCGTAGAAGTAGAGCCGCATCCATCGCGGCAGTCCCCGCGGCGGCTCCGTCGAGTCCCCGGTGTCTGAGCCCGGTTCTTGTTGCTGGCAGAGCTTTCGTGCCGGTTTGAGGCCACCGTCCTGCTCTCCCGAACACACGCGAGCACCGTCTCGCCACCGACCGGCCATGATCACTGCGTGTGGAGAGCTCCAGCTATCCTCTTCCTGTGCATTGTTTTCTTTTATGTTGTGCTGCAGCCGCGTAATAAGCGAGCTGCGACTAAAAGCATCTCCTGCCACAATACTGAGTGCTGCATTCACGTGCTCCCCAGAAGAACGAGTTTTCTGAGTGCACTTTGACAGGCTTTTAGTTTTCCTGCGAACCAACAAATGTCCTGTTTACGCTAATCGTTTCTCATCAAGACGCCCTTCCCGCGGGCTGTACTTGAGGTTCAACTAATTTGTTCAGCGGATTTCCTTCCTGATAAGACATTTGAAAATCCAACTTTAAAACTGCATTGTTTATACATGCTAATTTCCCGCTAGTCTTCTCCCTTCCTTTGTGTGCACAGCGATATTTTTCTGCATGGTGCGTAAATGACAGCTGAACTAAAGACCAAAATGAAGCCAGTGGTTGGATGTATGTCCTAACATGCAACACTGAAAATGTTATGAATAACCCCATTTTACAATATTTTGCAAGGGATTCCAGACATTTATTGAAATACGTACAAACATACATAGAAATGCAGTCTATAAGGCAACAAACAAACAAACAAACAAACAAACAAACAAACAAAAAACGCTAAACAAACAAAAAACGGATTTTGTACCTTTCTAATGAGCTTTAAAATCAATGTTTGGTATGGCTATCTTTATTCTTCAAGTTGTTCTCATCTGCTGTAGATAGTTTATGTTTAGGCCTCCCACTTCTTATTTTGTGCTTCACTTGTTCCAGTTTCCTCAATTTTTTAAAGGCCACACTACACACAAGGCCAAGAAATGGCAGGTTTTCAGCTTCTTCTTGGTTCAAAAATACTGTTTTACATCTGTAAAACCGTGTCACCTTTTCAGGTTTAACTAAAAAAAAATTGTAATAAATTACATGTTTCTGTGACAGAATTCGAGTATGCTCCTACCGATACAATTTAAAATAGGTTATTTGCTAAGTCCTTTATGTGTAGATAAAACGCTGGCTCATCGCTTGACTTGCTTAATAGTTGATCATTTCACAATTCAGTGTTTAGCGCCTTAAAAAAAAGCAGCAAGTGTCCAGACACAAACTTTCTATTGCTCAAGACCTCTTTTAGAGACTCCTTGAAACCAACAAGTAAAACGCTGCAACCCAGAGTCTTGCTAGAAATGATAAATTCGATGATGATGTGCAGCCACTGATGTCAATGAAGTAACCCAGCGTTAATCTCACACATTTCCAATAGCAGCTGAACGCCACACGAGCTGATGGAGAAGGCAGTGTGGCTGCAGACGCGGTTAGTAATTGAGCTCACGTCCCTCTGCGACGTCCTGACGCTGTATAATTACGACTCATTAATGATAATTACAGCCGATTACTCTGCTGTTATGCTAGGCTAACTAAACTCATTTGTAAAAGCCACACAGTAAAGCAGTGTATCGTTTTCGATTAGAATTAATGATTCACCCTTTCAAATCCACACCCGGAGCTTCAAGATTGATGGATAGCCTTCATCCCAAATCACGTGTTCAAAGTTGTTTTTTTTTTCTCCGTTTTTTAAAAATATTAGAGTAAGAGAAGACATCAAAAATGCAGTCATTAGATTCAGGCTGCATGCAGACTAGCCATGATGTTTCTCTGCTTCCTCTTGCGGTTTCCTTTACTGCTGCACTGTCGTGATCTTTAATTGATAAAAAGATGGGTTAAAAACGTCTTTCTCAGTGGTTCAGAGGAAACGATAAATTTAATTATCAGTCACAACTCCAGCAGCAATTACACTCATAACATGCCAAACATAATAGTGACCACAATGATTTTATAACTGAAACTCCCCCAGAAAAACAACCAAACAACAACAACAACAACAACAATAAAACCCTGCATAGCCATTCTGACCGAGATGCAGTTTGTTTTTCAGGTCACAATTTCTTTGTGGAAATATGAGCAATAGGCTACGTGACAACCAGTAGACACAAATATGAACTTGCATACGTTCCCAGCTTGCACTATGCTGCTGAAATGTCCACAGCCTTAAACAAGAGCTTTGCCCACAGTGAGAGAGCATTTTAGGCTTTAAACTTTTTAATCAGGAAGTGAAACTTGAGTTTAAGAGTCGTATTTAACAACACTGTCCATGCCCCAGGCAGGCTGCACTAATCTTACATGCTTTTTCATTGCACGAGAAGCCAGTACCCACCACTGGTCTATATACTAGCCAACATAACATTTGATAACATTTTTTTAAATGCCAGAAAAGGATCCTTGGGTCATTTAAAAAAAATTGTGTCATCACATAGTATGTCCATCAGAGACGCTTCAGTTCTCAGACACTTGTGTAAAATCTGAGCGAGACCACTTTAAACCTCAATTCCTTGCAAAGCCTCCAGTCTTGTGCAATGCATTATTTTGGTTTTATAGTCTTATAGAATGTAAGAATGTGCTCGGTGTCCCTGTATGACCACACAGGGGCACTGCTGAGCATGTTACTGTGGAGCTCATTTTCACTAGAGAGAACTGAGTTCACTTTCATCACAGGCTTTGAGGTGAATCCAGGCGGTGTGGGAGACACGGAGCAACCATTGTTGATGCAACTACAAAAGGTCTCTTGTGAAAGACGCCGCGGCTCGCTTATCTCATCTCGAGATGTGTGTTTTCATTTCAGGCCTGACTGTTTCTGCCTGGGGTGCTTTGCAGAGAGGACGTCTGTGTGTGTGTGTGTGTGTGTGTAAGTGTGTTTGTGTGTCTGCTGCTGAGACAGAATGAATCTGCCGCTGTTTATATTCCACCTATTTCAGCAGTCATGGTTTCACAGAAAGAACGAGAAAAAAACGATTCAGCACAAGTTGTTTGTGCTGAGTGATATCTGGGAGCGTCGGCATGCTTCTGTAGGTTGCACCTTTGGGAAAAATATCTGCGTGAAAGTGCGCATGTGCTTTTGTGCATTTGTTTATGCTTGTGTGTGTGTGTGTATTTGTGCGCATGCACCCGCACAGGAAATAGAGATATCAGTGGTCTTTTTGGGGCACAGAGATAACGGTGCTCCTCTGCAGGGTTTAGTATTATCTCAGTCACAGAATAGTGACAGCAGATTTAGAGGCGAGAAAGCAGAGCACATTTCAAATACTCTGGGTCGAATATATTTGCCAGCAGAGAGATATCCCTCCCCCTCTTGCATACCTCACTCTCCATTACCTCGTCTTTAACAGTAACACACCCTCCTAACTTTATGTGCAGTAGAATGGGAGGCCGAGCCTCCAGCTTTCAGACCCTTTTTCTATGGAACCAGCTCCCAGTTTGGATTGAGGAGACAGACACCCTCTCTACTTTTAAGATTAGACTTAAATCTTTGATTTTTAATAAAGCACAGAGCCAAGGCTGGATCAGGTGACCCTGAACCCTCCTTAGTTAAGCTGCAATAGGTCTAGGCTGCTGGAGGATTCCCATGATGCTCTTAGTTTTTGTTCTCCACTCACCTTTTTTTTTCATTCACTATGTGCTTACACACCACGCTGCATTTAATCATTAGTTATTACTATTTACCACCATTGTCTTCACTCTCCACGTGTTCTTGTGCTTGATACTTCTTTAGCTTCTCTTGTTCATTCGTCCACATGTTGCTCTCACTTGCTACAGCTACATCTATCACTGTGGCCATATTCCTCTGCTTGTCCACCACTTATCCGAAGTCCCACAGGATCTTAGCTTGGTCATTATCAATCACCTTACTGGGTGTTTCCCATTTTGACCTCTGGACTTCCAGGTCATACTCGGCACAGGTTTTTCTCTTACCTGTTATCTGCTGAATTGCTTTTCAGTCCAGCTTTGTCCAGCCACTGATAATATTTTTGATTCTTTTATCTGCCGGTGGTACATACCGTGCAGGGGCTTGTCCTTCTGTGATGACTCCTCTTCTTGCGCTTCATCTTTCTCAGGTTTCTGATGCCTGAGGTATTCATGTATTTATTAAGCGTGCTATGAGTTGTGGCCCCTTTTGAAGTCAAGTTGCTCAAAACATTCTTTAAACTTTTTAGTCCATACTGATATGAAAGTATCACACAGTTCCTTTTTTTAAAGATTTTTCAGCAGCACATCCATAAATGAATCTCCCGTTGCCTGCTCAACCGCATCCCAAAGGTACTTTACACCTCCCATCATGCATTATTAACATTACACTTTATACTTAAAACAGGGAGGACGAAAAACACTTCAAACGAACTGATGTTAAACATGATGCATGCTGTTGGAAAACTTATGACAACCCCTTGAATAAAAGTTAAAATGTAAAATAACTAAACGATAATTCATCCGGCACTTTTCTTTCACTTATCTGAAGTCTGGTTGTGGGGGCAGCAAAAGGGGAGCCCAGGCCTCCCTCTCGCCACCTCCTCCAGCTTATATGGGGAAACTTAAAGCATTTCCCAGGACAGTCAATGAATGTAATCCCCCCAGCATGCCCTGGCTCTACGCTGGGCCCTCTTCACAGTAGGACATACCTGGCTGGAACACCTTAACCAGTAGGCAACACCCTTAGTCGCCTCCTTTCAATGTGGAGGAGACAGGAATAGCTCCTCTACTCTGGACCCCTACATAATGACTGAACTCCTCACCCTATGGCTAAGGAGAACCCAACCACCTTTTGGAGAAAGCTAATTACCTTTAGTACACAATAATTCACTGGCACTGGGCATCAATTAAAAATTTACCAATTAGATTAAACACCTAGTAAGTCCAGTAGAGACTAGTGTTAGCAACAATTAGTCGGCTAGTCATGCACATCCCTAACTAAGACACAATAAGTAGAAAGAAGACCTTTTGTCTGTTAATGTCCTGGTTTTGGTGCTGATGGTGAGAGTGCAGAGCTCCTCCATTGCATGAAGAAAATAAAAGATATTTATTGATTAAATTGATGAAATAGGCACTTGCATTCATCTCTGCTCTAAAACTTGATGCTACATTTAACTAACTTGGTAGGTGCAGCTCAGTAACAGAGAGGTGGAGACTATATAAAAAAAACAAAACAGAAAAAAACCCCTCAAAATTCATTCTGATCTACACTAGCTGTTAACAAGTGTTGGCCTTTGACAGATTTAAATGTTTTTTATTTAGTAGACTTTGTGTTTGCAGGCAGTATATTACAAATATAGGACCCATTCTTTAATTTACAAGGTCGTATATAAGCCAAAGGCTCCACGTGATACTGTATTGTATTGTAAAACTCAGTGAGAAAGATCCTGGTAATAGAAATCAAACTGAAAATGATTTTCTTCCCATCATTTTTGAATATTGTTCTGTGTAGTGAAGCTTCTATCTGACCTCATCTGAGTCTACAAAAGTGATAGAAAACGCCAGCACTGCCTGTTATATTGGATTTCTTTGTATTCCTCCATGCTCTCAGTCATATTTTACAGTTTAATTTATTTATCAGAGAACACAGAAAAGCAAATATTTGTTCTATCATGAGAAGAAAAAAAAACAGATGAAAATTTATTACTAATCCAGATAAAAAATGTTTTTCGCGAGGCTGTAAATGATCTCAGGGTGTTGCTAAATTATTTCGAGTAATCCACATTTATTACAGCTCCAGCACATTTGATGTTTCACAATGCCTTGGTTATTATAATCATGCACATAAACTATTCAGTGCCATACTTCGCTGAGGAGTCAAACAATAAAGCTGGCTTCTTTCCCCTTCTGAGCAGTTGTCACTTAAAATCAGTCCAGCAAAACAAATTCCTGCAGATTTATGAGACTTAAAAGAAGTGAGTGAAGTGCCTTTGATCTGGATGCTTCATGCAACCATTACCACACTTCGGCCTGTCCTTCAGTGAACTATCAGCGTGTCTGATGTCCAGCGTGTCCGTGTTTAAAACTCTGCAGACCTTGAGCTTATGTCCTACAGTCTGTCAGTCTTGTCTCTTTTGTAAATTTGGTGCATTTTAATGCTTTTTCAGGAGAATAAGATTTAAATAAATTAAATCGTTTAATCTAACTGTTATTTATTTATTTTTTTTACCTGTTTACTGAAACATATTCCAGTTCATGGGCATAATGTGTAGACTCTCAGATTTCATTTAAGTGTATCCAAATTTAAATTTGATGAAGGGTTTAGGAGTTTCAGCTCCTTAACGTGTGCCATTTTCTTTTTAAAGGGACCAAAAAATAATTGGACAATTGACTCAAAGGCTATTTTCATGGACAGGTGTGGGCAGTTCCTTATGTCATTATCAATTAAGCAGATAAAAGGCCTGGAGTTGATTTGAGGTGTGGTGTTTGCAGATTTTGCTGCGAACAGACAACATGCGGTTAAAGGAGTCCTTCATTCAGGTGAAATGAGCCATCCTTAAGCTGTGACAATGGAAAAATCAAATCTGAGAAGTTGCTACAATATCAAGAATGGCAAAATCAAGTTTGGTACATCCTGAGAAAGAAAGCAAGCACTGGTTAATTCAGCAATGCAAAAGACCTGGACGTCCACAGAAGAAAACAGGGTGATCAAAGAATTATTTCCATGGTGAAAAGAAACCCCTTCACAACAGCCAACCCAATAAAAAACACTCTTCAGGAGGTAGACGTATCGACATCCAAGTCTGCCATACAGAAAAGACTGAAAGTAAATACAGAGGGTTCACTGAAAGTTGTAAACCATTCATAAGCCTCAAGAAGAGAATAGAAGAAGAGATAGAAAGGCTAAATTGTAAAACCAGGTGGAGGTAGTGTGATGGTTTGGGTGTGCATGGCTGCCAGTGACACTGGGACACTAGTGTTTATTGATGATGTGACACAGGACAGAAGCAGCCAAATGAATTCTGAGGTGTTCAGAGACAAACTGGCTGCTCAGATCCAGCTAAATGCAGCTAAATTGATTGGGCGGCGTTTTATAATACAGATGGACAATGACCCAAAACATACAGCCAAAGCAACCCAAGAGTGGAGTATTCTTAAATGCCAAGTCAGTCACCGGATCTTAACCCAACTGAGCATTTCACTTGTTAAAGACTAAACTTTGGACAGAAAGGCCCACAAAAAACACACAGCAACTGAAAGCCGCTGCAGTAAAGACCTGGCAGAGCATTAAAAAAAAAAGAGGAAACACAGCACCCGGGGATGCTGGGATTGCCAGCAAAGGGTTTTCAACCTAGTATTAGAAATGAACATTTTATTTTCAGTTGTGTAAAGCCCTTTGAGTGCTCAGTGTAGAAAAGTGCCACAGAATCAGTCCATTTACCATTGATTTATTTGTTACTTTTACTCTTGAGCCCCTGAAACAAAGGGATTGTGTAAAAAACAATTATCAACCCACTGAATTAAAGCTGAATGTCTGCACTACAGATGCGTCTGAGTTGTTTCATTTAAAATTCGCTGTGGTATTGTACAGAACCACAAATGGAGAAAAGTAGTCTCTGTCCAAAATTTATGGGCCTAATCTCAAGATCAGAATACTTTCCCCCTCTGTCAATGGTACTTGAGATCCTTCGCCCTAATGCTGTTTTCCATCACACATTACCTTTTAAACTGCATATTTATTCTCGATTTAGTGACTGTTATGTGTAGAGTACATTCATATAACCTTGGCTTAACTTTGACTTGACTTGACATTAGTAATGTTAAGAGATTTCAAGTGTTTAAATGATACACAAGCTACAACATGCACACACACACACACACACACACATATATATATATATATATATGTCCTCTTTTTGCTGCCGTTGTCTCTTTGGGATCACACACTAGATGGCAGCAGTGTGACACAGACTCCCATGGCTTGGGTGGGCCCCTCTGACACCAAAATAGTGTTTTTCTATTTTTTTTAAAATCCGCAAACCATGGTGTTCACCTTTCTGGGTATGTATGGCTCAAATAATGGCCAAATGCTCACCACACTGTGCCGACTGAAATCCTTCTGCTCCTGCTGTCATTGTATAGGACATCGCTCCATTTAAGGCACGCAATCCAAAAACGTTCATTCACTCACAGGACATTTGTAGCGCACTCGCTTCACCTACCATGGTGCTTGTAGATGAACAAAATGGACACATCAGGTGCTTGAGAGCCTCTCTTCAATTGGGCAGAAAGAAAAAAAAAAACATTTTCTCGTCCCGTTAAGCTCGTTACAGGTTGTGAACGGCTGTAAGATGAAACTGCGCTACGCCTGATTGATGTGACGCTTGACCCCCTCCCACCCAGCCACCCACACCCTCGCCTCTGTCCCACAGGAAATGAATGCGAATCTCCAGTCATGCACTTAAAATGAGAACCTCTGAAAATGTAATTTCAGAACCCATTTCCTCCAATTTGAGCTGTTATTGAATGGACTGCTGGCCCTATGTTCTCGTATAGTCTCACATTGTCAGGTTGGGTATCGTGATGTGTTTGTGTATCTAGCCTACGTGTGCATTTTTCCTTTTATACTTTTGTCACCTCAAGATTTTTAAAGCAGGCCCATGCCTGTCACTTAATTGTGGAAATCTGCACGTGTGCATGGAAATTAGTAGTGCTCCTTATGGAGTTGGGGAAAAAAGGTGTGTGTGTGTGTGGGGGGGGGGGGGGGGGGGGGGAATAAGGAGCG
>VUQR01028508.1:53328-86901 GCA_015108515.1 Hemichromis elongatus
TTTATTTTTTTTTTTTTTAGTTTTTTTTTTGTTTTTTTTCCTGTTTCTTTTTTTTTTTTTTTTTGTCTTCTATTGTTTCTTTTGTTGGGTGACATTTCAAAAGTCCCTTCAAAAACTTGCTCGGCGCTCATAGTAACATTTTTTCAACCTTGAGTGCTGTGCTTTAAAATCAATAAACATGCTATGGCCTATGTGAAGTGGGTTGTTTTTTTTCTCTCTCCCTCTGTCTTTCTGTCTTGTGTGTCTCTTGTGCTGGTGGTTCAGGCCCAGCTGACTCCACTCAGCCAACAGCTCAGCAGAGAGGGGGCACGGCTGATGTCAGTGGACCATTGTTTTTGCCAGAGTTTGGGCTGCCCACTCCTTTCTGTGGAAAGGAACGTTTGCTTGTTTGGCTTACTCCTTCTGTTGACCTGCAGATCAGGTTTTGTGAGTCTGTGTATGTGAGTGTTTCTCCTACAGCCACACTTATGTAATCTGTTTTAAAATGTTAATAAACCTCTTGCTTCCTTGTTTTCTTTCCAACAGACTGCAGTTGCTTTTTCCTCCTCATCCTAGTTAAATCTTGTCAAAAGACTTTGCCATAACCCTTATATACTGTTACAGGTCCAATTTGACCTGTTTTGCCATTTGACAGCAGCAAAAATACTCTCCATTTCTTTTCTTTTAGTCTGAAATTTGATTACATTTCTTAAAGTGACCCAAAAAAGTCCACAAAAGTCAAAATATTTAAACATTTTACATTACATTACATTTACAGGCCGTTCTAGGTCAAATTTTGTCCATTAACTATTGCAGTGGATTTCAGATTTACAAACATTAGTCAATTTTTTGTTCTTAGCAGTTACGGTCCCATATCATGAAGGTACAATAATATGAACGTAGAATATAAACATTTTTTAAGGGTTAAATGTGAAAGACAGAAACAGCCACTGTAAAGTTTAGTATGCACCTTTCATAGCATAGCAACACCAAACAACCAACTTCGTCTCCAAGCTAACTTAAAAATGTAAGCACATTGCTTATTGCCCAAACTCTATTTCAGTCTCTGACTTCTCCTCATGTCAGATAATTTTAAATTTATTCCAACTTTTGTGGGATTTCTGGCCCTGCGTGGGTGTTTGTTTATGTAGCTCTTCGGTTTTTCATTATTTCTAACTTATGGCTTTATTTCATAAACCTTCTTTTAAATAACATGACTTATGTCATATTGTTGGCAGAGGCTAAGCTAAAGGCTCATTAACAGCATACACACAAACAAGAGTAGCCCACATTATGTGCTGTTCCACATATTTTTGACACCGCGATATCTTTTTCCCTACCCTCTCTTTTACACATCTGTCGACTCACTTTGACATTTACAAGTCTTTTTATCCTTCTTTTGACCTTTGCTCATCCTCATTATTACTTATACCGAGTACCAAACAGTCTCTGCTCTGCATTCCTCTGGCTTTTTATACCCATTTCTCCACTTCTTTCTATGTGTTTCTCTCTTTCTTCGTCTAGACAGACAGGGCAGAATCGAATGGCATGATTTAATTTTAGTTGCCTGGGGAAAGAGCTCAGGCTGTTGGTGGGACTACTTCTGTGGTTATTTTCAGAGATGGAACAAAAGAAGGAGGATGGATAGTAATGGATAGACAGACTCTGTTACGTGTTGCGTATTGTAAGCCCGTGTGAATCCTGTCAATTTTGTTTACCATCCTCTGTATGCCACAGGGGAGGTCTGGAAAATTGCAGCCATGGGATACTGAGACTCTATGAATGTATGTCATGCTCTGATTGGTTCAGCCTTCCACCAGCTGAGGCATGTATTAGACCTGCAGTAGAATAGATATAGATCATTGATGAAGCTCCTTTTGTGTCACTCTCCAAGTCCTTTGGTTTTGCCTTTGTCTGAATCCTCAGTCCAGCCTGCTTCTCAGCTGTGTTTACAGCCAGCGCTATCCCTGTCTGTGCTGTTATTCACATACAGACAGACAGAGTGAGACAGGCAGAGACTGAGTGATCACATGAGAGAGAATAAATAAGGAAATAAGAGTGCTAGAGTGCAAGAGGGAGCTGTCGGGTCATTGCTTGTTTGTGGATGTGCAGTGAAAAAGCAGAGTGTAGGATGTTGTTTATTAGCTATGGCACCAGAAGGTAAAAAGGAGGAAGCCGCAGGTGGCTTGTCTGCCAGGTCATAGATGACCTCTGGCCTATTTGACCCAATTTAGTATGAGGGTTAGGCCAGTAACAGTTTTTCGGGAGTCCTTACTCATACATAGCACTTCTCTTTAAAATAGGCAAATGTTACGAGTGAGTGACCAAATAGCCTGTAGGCCAAGTAATTTCCCCACAGGAAAAAAATTCAAAGCAGTTTACTGTACAATCCCAACATTAGTAAGTAATGGGCTCAGACTTGCCATCCTAATATAAATTGCCTGTATCCTACCTCATGTGATCTAGTTTTAAGTGGCTGGTTTTGTCTGTCAGTGTCTGTTAAATGTGGAGTTCTCAACATCCGTCCGTCTGTCCGTCTGTCCGTCCGTCTGTCCATCCGTCCATCCATCCATCTTCTTCTTCTTAACCCGGAGTCAGGTCACAGTGCCAGCAGGCTATGGAGGTTATTCCAGGTGTCCTCCTCAGCCAGTTTCCAGTTCCTCCTGGGGGATTCCAAAGTGTTTCAGATATACAGATAGAGAGTATAATCTCTCCATTGTGTTTTAAATCTACTCCCAGTTGGGCGTGTCTGGGAAACTTCCAAAGGTTAGGCACCCAGGAGGCATCCTAACCAATAAGCTTGAGCAGTGGCTCTGCTCTGAGATACCTAAATGTCTGAGCACCTCACCTTATCTCTTAGGCTGAGCCCAGTCAACCTACAAAGTAAACTCATTTTAGCCACTTGTACCTACAGAATTACTTTTTTGGTCATATCTCCATCTTCCCATCACTTGTGAATAAGTACTTGAACTTTGCTTGAGGCAGATTCTCCGCCCCAGCCCAGAGGAAGCATTCCATTGTTTTCCAGAAGAGAACCATGACCTTGTACTTGGATGTGATGGCTCTCATCCCGCTCCAGTGAGTGCTGAAGGTCAAACTCTAAAGAAACCAAGAGAACCACCGCAAAACACAAGGATGCTATTCTCAAGTTCCCAAAGTGGACACTATTTTTACCCTTGCTATGTATGTCCGTGAAGATCAAAAACAGGGTTGAAGACAAAAGGAGTCCTCAAAGATTTTTGTGCTCATTCAGGGAGCCTGCCTATGACTGAAGTTTGAGCTGCTGGATGTGCATCACTCCACATGAGCCTCCTTTTTCCTGTGTTGTTCTAAACACACCTTTAGTAACACAAAGCTTTTTTGGAATAAACTGAAGGCTCAGATGTCAGTTTGAGCTCTTCAGAGCAAAGATGTCACTTCTGCAGATAACCTCCACTTTTATATCTCTGTAGAAGCTGATGAAAGGAGGAGAGCCAGTGAATGTAGCGTTATCAAATTTCATTTATAGCAGTGTGAGGTCTTTAAAAGCAAAATGACACAAAATGAATATGAATGAACTGTTATGATTTGGCACTATATACTACAAAAAATATAACTTTACCGAACTAAGAATTATGTTGTACTAATGCGCTTTTTTTCTTGAAAGAACTAATTTAGCACCTATACAGGATGCCACAGGATACTGATTTACAGTCACTGGGTCTAGTGAAAGATAAAGCCATTTTATCATTAAGGATCACTTTTCAAGAGAAAGCTTCCTCCTATTCTTGCTCTGTAAAGCCTATTCTTAGTGTCTTTGATGAGCACAACAAAAGCATGGATATGGAAATAAGACACCGTGCTCAACTCCACGATGTCAAAATCCCTCCGAATCCTAAAATAAAGTTGTTAAACTTAAATGAAGATAGTTGTCAAGATGCTTCTTTGCTGTTGATGGAAAAAAAAAATTCAACGAGGGGAAAAACAAAAACAAAACCTTTCCCCCTTAATGAGGTCCCACGGTGGCCTGCCTACACGGGTTAACAAAAGAAAGTCTCCAGTGGGGCTTTCTTGAGTGTTTCACCCTGAAACTTGAATGCTGTACACTTCATTTGGAGCAGCCATGAAATGGGTTAGAAAGAGGTCATATATATATATACATACTAGTTATTTACAATGATTATTAATATATATTTTAATACATTGATATTTTAGGTCAATTAAAAAACAGAGAAGCAAATATTTTGATTTACTTTAGCATAAATAAATCAGTAACCCAGAAAACTCTTTATCGTACTTTTCCATTGGCTTCCCATTCATTTAAACTGACTCCTTGTCTGATTAAAAGCAATGAGCAGCTGCAGGCAGGACTCCAACAGCGGCTCAGTGTATTAATATTATTCACAAATGACCAAGCTTTTTCAAATGAATCGCTGGGGTCAATCATTACTTCTGCTATAACAAAATGATTGTCATTAAAATGATTGCTTCAAAGTGAATGTAAATCACACAAGCTGCACACTAATGTGTTTCCTTTCAGGTGATTTCCTGAAGGAGTCTGCCACTTTACAGATAATCAGCGTGACGTGTCTTGAACGTTCCCTGTCCCCAAGGAGCTAATGTTTATGCCATGTATCTGCCTCTGAGACGCACACTCATTTCCTCGTCTGTCTTTCTTTCCATCTGCCTCCAGTCACCCTTCTTTCTTCTGTCGGATACCAACAACTCCTCAATCACCTCCCCCACCTTTCCTACTGTGTCTGTTTTTCTCTTCATTCTGCTTATTGCTCTGTCTCTCGCTGTCTCTCACTCTCTCTGGCTCCTGAGGGTCAACTGTGAAATTCAGCCTCCCATTTGTTACTGTTTCCTCCAGAGAAGCCGAAAGTTTAAGAGGTTGCAAATGCCGCATGGCTGTATTTGCATGCAATTTGAACGGACATCATTCAATTCAATTCAATTTTATTTATATAGCGCCAGATCACAACAACAGTCACCTCAAGGCGCTTTATATTGTACAATAGTACATACAGAGAAAACCCAACAATCATATGACCCCCCATGAGCAAGCACTTTGGCGACGGTGGGAAGAAAAAACTCTCTTTTAACAGGAAGAAACCTCCGGCAGAACCAGGCTCAGGGAGGGGCGGCCATCTGCTGCGACCGGTTGGGGTGAGAGAAGAAAAGAACAGGATAAAGACATGCTGTGGAAGAGAGACAGAGATTAGTAACAGGTGCAATTCAATGCAGAGAGGTCTATTAATACAGTGAGAAAGGTGACTGGAAAGGAAAAACTCAAAGCATCATGGGGATCCCCCGGCAGCCTAGGTCTATTGCAGCATAACTAAGGGAGGATTCAGGGTCACCTGGTTCAGCCCTAACTATATGCTTTGACAAAAAGAAAGTTTTAAGCCTAATCTTGTCATCAATTTTAAAAAAAATCTCTTTTTTATTTCTTTTGCCCTGTGATGTTGCTTTATGGTCATTCTTTTTTAATTAAAGGTCCATCCGTCTATCCATTCTCTTTCGCTTATCCAAATTTAGAGTTGTGTAACAAGAAGATGAAGCGGTAACAAATCGACACATCACAAAACAGTTCTTTCTTCTTTTTTTCAGGTCAAAATTTGATCCGTGATAGACACAGCTGGCCACACACTCACGAGCCGCTATATTGGGTACACCTGTTCGACTGCCTGTTAACACAAATGTGTAATCTGCTAATTACATGGTAGCAATTCATTTAGGCACATAGACATGACCAACACGTCCAACAGAAGTTCAAAGCGAGCATCAGAATGGGGAAGAAAGATGATTTATGTGACTTTGAATGGACCATAGTTGTCTGTGCTTAACAGGCAAGCCTGAGTATTTCAGAAACTGCTGATTTACTGGGATTTTACCATGCAGTCATCTCTAGGGTTTGCAGAGATTGGAAAAAAGAGAAAATATCCAGTGAGTAGCACTTCTCAGGTAAAAATTCCTTCTCGATGTTTAGAGGAGAACGGCCAGGCCATCACTGACAGTCACTCAAATAACCACTCATTAATGTTGCCTGAAAAACATTACTCCATTTTTCTTGCGACATTCAGATGGTCTGAATTTGGTGTAAACAGCTGCTGGCAGCGTAATAGTGTGAGGGAGATTTTCTTGGCGCACTTTGGGCACATTTGTACCCACTGATTATTTAAATGCCACAGTATACCTGAGCATTATTGCTGGTCATCTTCTTCCTGCTTCCTGTTGGATACAGACCATTTTGTAGTTGTGAAGCTGGTTTCTTGAAAGTGATAATGAGTTAGCTGGACTCGAATGACCTCCGGCAGTCACCAGCCCTCTATCCAAAAGAGCACCTTTGGCTTGTGGAGAAACACGAGCCTCGTTATGGATGTACAGTATACAAATCTGCAGCCACTATGCAACGCTATCATGTCAATATGGACCAAAATGACTGAATGCTTCCAGCAACTTGTTGAATTTATGCCTTATGAGAATTAAGGTAATTCTGCAAAGTCTGCATCAGAAGGTAGTTATACTACAGGGTCTTCTACGTGTGTCTCTTTTAAATGTCAAGGCTTGACATTTTAAACAATATAATATGTTACATTGTTTTTGTCATTAGTATTACATTTTTGAAAAAACATACTGAGTCACAGTTTGATCAATTCAAGATCAGATCACTTTGTAACCAATGAGCAATGTTGTTGCAATGCCACCATGTGATAATGTAGCAACCAAAATATGACCAAATGCACTGATTGGAGGGCGGCCGCAGGCTACACTTAAGGAGCAGAGAACAAGTCTCTGCTCATGAATGAGATTAAACATGTGGTGCGTATAATGCACAATATCCAAACATCTTATGTTGATGATGATAAAATGATAACAGATCCATTAACTTGATTGCTTCATTAAACACAACAGCACAGCACTAAGCTCCCAGCTTCACTTCTCTGTGATGGAAACCAGTGGAACAGCGTGATCTATCAAATCTACAAGTGCCTGAAGTGTGTTTTCAGATGATATAAGTGGATTGCCAATCACAGCCAACTGATCCTCATTATTCTTATATTTCTAAAAAGGAAAAATCCCTGTTAATGTAGCATGTGAAAATATGTGAAAAGTTTTCTTAACCAGAAATATGAACTTATGACCGCTACACTGACAGTAAGGGCACTGACATACTGCTCTGCTACAGTACTAATAGTTTAAAAAAAAAAATAGAAAAAGATAAAATGTGTTGCTAACCTCATTGACCAGCCTTCTGTGAAAAACTTCCCCAGATGGTTACTTGACCTCTGGCCACAGTCTCAGCCTGCGGTCACTCCAGCTGAGGCAAAACAGTAATTAGCACACTTTTCCATATGACATCCTCATTTGTCTAAGCGTGATAGACTGGATAAGTGTTTAGGCTAAGAGAAAAGTTCGGGAAATGCTTAAAGGCAGGCTTAGCTATCTCTTTGTTGGTTTAGCTGTTTTTATCAATGGGCGAAAAACACATCTGTAGTCAAAGCACAAAAAGCACCCAAATATAAAATCCCACAGTAAATCACAATCCAAAAAATCCAAAACGCTGCAAAACTATCCCTTTCTTTTATCTTTTTTTCCCCTTTCCCTCTGAAGCCTATCACAGAGTCTCAGGTGAAGTTGTGGATTGGCATTATCTCACTGATCTGCCTGTGGGCAGAGCTTCTCCTTCCCAGGATTCTCCAGTACCTACTCTGAGTTAACTTTCCAGGCTCATGGTATTTAAAAGCTTGCTTGTGCTACTGCTCTCCGCCAGATTGTTAGTGCCAATACGGTGGCAATCAAGACCACTTTGAAACCAGCAGGTTTTTGTGCTTTTCATTCTGTAACACTCTTTCTCCATCTGCTTTCCATTTTACCCATTATTATCCATCTGAAGCCAGTTTGACAAGCCTGTTCTCTTGGATCCAGAGGAGTTTTACACTAACCAGCTACTCTCACCTGAGCCTACTCGCTGATCTCCATACCTGCAAAGGAAGCGAATGCTTACCTGAAATATACCCACCTGCCCACTCTCCACTATCACACTTCCATCCATTTTAAAATTCCAACTGACTGCTAATAAATCCTCTGGAGCATCCGCCCAAAAAGACAAGTAAGGCCTGTGAATCAAGTCACTAATTCAGTATTATTTCTTCATACATTCACATTCACCAAGGTCAAATCCTGCTGTAACATCTTCTCTCTTCTCTGGCAGAGCTGCTGCTGAGAAATCACCCTCTTGAGGCAATTACCTCTTACCAGAAAATTCATTCTTGCTTTGCAATAAGAACTATAAAACTGGAGTTGGTGATTTGAGTTTGTTTTCAATCCAATTTCAGGAAAAACGTGACAAACCTTTGTCCAGCGGCCATAGAGTGTGGCAAAAAAAAAAAAGGAAGTTCTTGAGCAGGTAAAATTTGTATATGGGAAGATGGGAAGATAAAGTTTCTCAACAAATGCAGTTAAACATGCTCACGGAAGATCTTTGGCAACTTATGTTTTTGTGTCCCATTTTATACAGATTTTTTCAGGAATTTCCAAACTTTTGCCATAAATAAATGTCATAAGATAAGATAACTTTTATTAGTCCCACAGGTGGGAAATTTGTTTTGTTAAAGCAAAAGTGCAAAGTTATATAGCAAAAATTAGAAGACACTGGAATAGAATAAGAATAAGATAGTGTACAGAATGGAATAGAATAAAATAAAATTAAATACTATATATAATAGAATAAAATAGAATACAAATGCTATATACCACTGAATAAGAAAATACAAAATTACAACTTTGTCAGAAAAAAAACAAGCACTGCACTTATAGCAGTCTTATTGTACATGTGGGGGTTTTAATGTTTGATCAGCTGCGGAGTCTTTGTTGTGGAGTCTGACAGCAGTGGAGATTATTATTTAGCATTATTATTTAATTAAAATATACTTTATCTTATCTTGTCTTAAAACACAGAAATTCACTAAGAGGTCACTATAAATGGCTGTCCCTCCCTGAGCCTGGTGTCTTCCTGTCAAAAGAGAGGTCTTCCTTCCCACCATTGCCAACTGCTTGCTCACAAGGGACTCCCAGATTACTGGCTTTTCTCCCCATCTTTATACTGTATCTTGAGGTGACTGTTCCAAAATAAAACTAAAACAACAACAACAAACAAATACATAAAAAAAAAACTAAATCTAATTGAAAAAATATAGCAACTGACTAACTGATATCAAACTAGCAGGAGCACAGGGTTTCAAAATAAAACAAGAAACAATGTCGATATAGGAATGATACTGTTGGGATATACACTGATTACACTGATTGATTGACACCAACTATTGATGCAGGCCAGTTATGCAGTGGATACATGGTGTAGTGCCACTAGCACAAAATGACACAAGCAACCCAAAGGAGAAAAAGTATTAAAATATAATTCATATATTGATCGATTACCTTCAGTTAAGGGGGACGTGTCTTTATAGGAAAAGTCATCAGCCTGCTCAGCTGCTTCTGCATAAAGCCCTGACCCCCGTGATGAACACCGACAAGGTTGTGTTGTTTTTATTGACATAATGAATTAGAAATGTTCTCCCTTCAGATGCTAAAGAAGTGGAAAGCCGTCATCATAATCATTCCTGTCATTACTGCGAGAACTTAAAGAACTGCGGTATAGGTCTGCAAATGCATTTAAGCCATAATGGCCCTGTTATCACGCTGCAAGAGACAACTGTGAGGACAGCAGTACCCATGATTGTTGCTGGGGGGTTGGTAGGAATCATATAGATGCTAGCATGCATACAGTATATTGATACACCGACCCCCTCCACCCCCATCCCAACCAAAGCATCACGCTCACTACAATCCTGTGACTAAGTGGGTTAGGGGTGGGTACAGGGCATTTCAATGTGTATCCCTGACCCGCATTAAGTTCCATCCTTTTCCCCTGAGAGAGGATATGATCCTCTGTGTCACTGGAAAATGAAGGGTGAAAGGAAGTAGTGGGGGGAGGAGGAGAAAGAGCAGATATGTTAGAGGGGAGAAAGAGGGAGCTTCCATGTGAGGTATGACAGAACAAGGCAGGGAGTCCTAGACAGGCTTCAGAAAACATAAATCCCAAGAGAAGAAAACTAGCACACTTTTTGCACAGATTGCTGTGTTTAAACCCCCCAAAAAACGCTTTATACTGTCAGATCTCAGTCTCAGTCACATTCGCTTTTAATTAACATGAATTTTGAAAATCTGTCTTTTTTTTTTTCTACATCGTCCCTTTTCCTGCCATGTTGGACTGTTACAGTGATTTCATGTATGAAAATTAAGAATGAAGGTCTAAGAGCAAATTTAGACTTTTGTGGTGATTCTTTGTAGAACCTATAAGCGCTTGTGTGTGGTGCATTACGTGGTAATTACCTTGTGATTGTGTCCTAGTGTTTTCTATGGCCTGCCATGAATAGGAGGATATGATGGTACGTAACAGGCCAATCATAATTGATGGAAGCTGCACCGATGTGATGTGTAGCTACATTTCTAGGGATGTGGATGTCAGGTTTTACTGTAAGAATTCCAATGAGTTTGCTGGTTTCCCTTGACGGTATCAGTTTAACACAGAGCTATTAATTGTTGACAAGTAATTCACTGAGTTGACTCGACAAATTCTATTGGATTTTTAACAGGACCCCACTCTACACCCCTACAAAGTTTCCTAAAATTCTTCAAAAATAATTGTTATTAGGGAGACAACGCTAGCTGTGTTTTGTGGGCTTTTGCAACATATTTTAAATTATTGGTGTTTTTCTTAAACTGCAGTGTGTTTGACCTCTCAGGGTCATTGTACTAAGGTTTCAGGGCATCAAATACATTTTGTCAGAAGCTGCAGGCTTCACTGAAATAAACACAAGCTGTCCTTTGGCAATGGCACCTTGACACAGCAGCCACAGCATTGTTGTATGTTTATAAGCCATGGTTCATTTTCCAGCAGTGTCAACATCTTTAACTGGAGTCAGCTAGCAGACTCGCTTCATGCCCACATGAAAGTTTCCATATGAGGCATTTTGTTTTTGCTTTCATGTGTTGCTTGGTTAATTTAGACACCAACACTGCTGTGTTTTTAGCGTCCGTATGTGACAAGTTATGAATGAAATCCGCATCCTCATAAGTGCCATTTATATATTTCATGATTATACTGCTGTACCAAACTTCAACGCATATTCTAAATTTTCATATTTCTAAATATTTCACCTTTTTGTTTTTTGGTTTCTCAGTTTTATTTGAAAAGTCACAACAGGAAGTTGAATTTTATTGTAAAAGTCTGTGTGGAGCTACACAATGGTTTTACTATTGTCACTTGTCTGCCCCTGCTGTGGTTATTTTAAGCATAGCTTAAAGTACAAACTATAAGTAATTAAGATGGCCACTGCAGCTTCCAAAGGACACCCTGTGAATCTCTGTATGATATCAGCAGGTTTGAAAAAATACCATTATTAGACCCAAGTGGCCTTATAGAGCAAAGTCTTATAATTCAAAAGAAAATCTGAACAAAATCATTAAAACTGGAACTTACAGTTTAATGAGATACACAACTTGGCTGCAAAGGAGAATCAATGAATATTTAAGACATGCGAAAGCAACTGGATTACATCCCATTCATCCTGGTGGATGAAGCCTAGAGCTGGTAGGCTTCTGCTGGGAGAATAACGTTAGGTACTTCTTTATCTCTGTGTCCAATTTCCTCTTTCCTTCTACGACTTCCACCTTTTGCTCTTTATGGTTCTTTGTTTCGCTGTCGGCCTGTAACTCTCCCTCTTTTTCTCGTCCTCTTGCCGTCTCCAGCGCTCTGCGCTTCTGCTGCATTGCTTCGACCTCTCCCACACACCACCCACACCCACTGCTGTCTGCCTGTCTGTTCAGGCCCTGTGAACACTCGCACATATTCACACACAGACACACACTTTCAGCAGCTGAAGCTCCTTTCCAGTGAAATGTCAGGGGACTGCGGAGCTAATGCCAACCATTAGATTCCAGCAGCTTTCAGAAACTGGCAGACCGTATGAGTGTGCACATAAGCTAAAATATGATAAGGATGTATGCATGTGTGTGTGTACCTGTGAGAAAATGCCCATGGGTGTGTGGATGTATGGATGTATTATGTGTATATTAATATCTGCCATCCATCATCTATCATGTTTGTCATGAAGGTCAAGGAAGGACGCTATGTTGGATGAAGAGATGAGAAACAAAAGATGTGTTGAGTCCCTGAACTCATCTTTTTATATTTTCCTTCTTTCAAATGGTCAGAATTCGTTTTTATTATGTCAGTATTTCTCTGGGTGATGCCCTGCTTCAAAGAAAAGAAAAGTATGTGGTGAGAAATCTTCTCCTTGTTTGATATATGAAAATTACCATGTAGGGAAAGATCCACATAATTATTTCAGTTTTTAATATGACAGAGATAAAACAACTATCTGTAGCACAACCATTTTATAAGGTGGGAATGTGCATGTACTGTGTACTGTATCCACTGAAGTATTTCCAGATGTTATTTGACATTTATACTATATAAAATTCAAGTTGGTAGGCCATTAAATCTTAATATTGCTTTTACAACTCAAATCTTATGGCAGAAGTATAAACGTATTTAAATATGAAGCAGGATTGTGTATAGGCGCTGTCATGAATAAACAGTGCTAAGTGTCTTCTGATCTCCATCTGCCTAGGCTCTGGCTTCTTGACATGTGACAGCTGATAAAACTGGAAATGATCCAGTGCATGTCACAGGTGTAAAATAAAGCTGAATATCTGACAGGTAGATTGCTCTAAGGATTCACAGCCGGGGAAACCAAAACAACTGGTAAACCTTTTAACTGGTAAGGGTTCTGTCTTCTTGAGAACTCAGTCATACAGATAATTTAGGTTCTGGAATTAATTTGTCAAAGATATTTGCATCATAGCAGGATGGGAAGCAGCCTTCTATTGCTAATGCCATCACAATGAAGGCACTTTTCTTACACAGTGCTGTCCATCAGAAGATGAGTACGCTGTGGTCAGCAGCAACACTCAGGTGAGCTCTGCCATTTCAAATTATGCTAAGTTTGTACTAAAGAGTCCAAAGTTTGCTAAGAAGATATCCCCCACAGCATTACACCACCACCAGCCTGATTGGCTGATCCAAGATTAAATGGATGCATGCCAAGTTCAGACCCTACCATTTGAAGCAAAAATGCAAACTCATCAGACCAGGCAATGTTTTTTCTATTTTTCACTGATAGATAGAACTTTATTAATCCCTCAGGTAGGTTCCAGGAAATTCAGTTTCCAGTAGCAGGACACCAACAGAAAGAAATTAGAATATAAAAAGGGGAGAAAGAGAACATGAATATAAGCATAAATATAGCATATATACACACATATAAATAAATAGGCAATGAAATATACTCATTAATGAGATGTAGCAGCCAAATGACTATTGCACATTGTCTATTGCACAGTGATTGTAAAATTTTGGCGAGCCTATGTGACGTGTAGCCTCAGTTTCCTGTTCTTAGCTGATAGCAATGGAAGCTGCTGTGGTCTTTTACTGCTATAGGCTATCTGCCTCACGGTTCAGAGATGCTCTTCTCCAAATGTTTTTGTAACAAGTCGATATTTGAGTTACTATTGCCCTACAATCAACTCTAAGCCATCTGGCCATTCACCTCTGATTTCTGACATTAACAAGGCATTTTTCTTTGCCCACAGAACTGCCACTCACTGGATAGTTTATCTTTTTCAGAACATTCTCTCTAAACTCTAAATAGATGGGTGTGCAGAAAAATCCCAGCAGACCAAAAGTGGCTGAAATACTCACAGCAATAACCATGCCATGTTCATAGTCACTTACCTAACCTTTCCTCCTCCTTCTGATGCTTGGTTTGAACTCCAGGGGGATATGTTGACTGTGTCTGTATGCCACACATTAATTTCTGCAATGTGATTGCCCCCTTTTCCTTGAGCCACTTATTTCAGCAAGTTTCACCTTCAGCCGCTTCTTCTGCCAAACCACAAAGAAATGGAGCAACAGCCAGGTAAGTCAGACAGAAAAAACTAATGCTAAAAATACTGCTGCTGAGGTAACTGCCGCAGGGAGGGAATGTAGAGGCGGCAAACAAGAAAACAGGTAGATGGGAAGATGTGCTGAAGCCAGAATCAGGCCACTGGTGATTCTGCAGGATTTATTCCAAGTGTAAAAATTTGCAAACGTGTATGAGATTTTGGGGTGCATTGTGCATTGTGGGTTGCCAGATTGCATTTGCAAGTTACTGGGGAAAACAGAATAACTGAAGCACCAGGTGATGACCCTGAAATATAGGACAAAATTTCTGGCAGATATTTAACAAATGCCTGTAATACCTAGATGTACGTTACTTTAAGTTAGGAATGAAGTCCCTCATTAAATGATTTAAGGTTTAATTCTGGGTTGTTGGAACAGGTGCCTTACTCCAACAAAGAAAAGTGGACTCAGCAGTCACAGCTGGAGAAGCCAATGGCCTGTGCATGAATGCATCTGTTTGTGGGTGGTAATTTAGGACAGCTCTAATGACTAAATTATAATTCAGCTCATGCACACAGGCAGGAGAGGCACATGGTCTCAGAAGTGTACGCACACTCAGAAATAACTGTGCGACTCAGTGTTCACCCATGTTTGTGAGTGTGCGTGTGTGCACATGCATTAGTATGAGTACGGCAGCGCATTCTGCACGTCGATCTGTCTGCATACGCGTTCCCTGCCTGCTCGAGATGACGAGGTCACTGGGCCGAGCCTCTTAACTTCACAGTTCAATTTGGATTTGCATAATCCTGCCGTTAATTTCCACGGGGTGCATTCATCCAGCATATCTCGACAGGTGACGGGGGTTAGACAGCTATCCCGTGTTCCACTGCTCCACCGACAGAGCGGAGCAAACAAACATGCAGGAGAAGAAGAATGCGAGAAATGAGGGATAAAGAAGAGCTGATGATTGATCTCGGAGTCAAACAAAGTCTGGAAGGAAAACTCGAGCTGTGAACGATTAAATTTAAATCATGTAAAATTAAAAGACAAACAGTGGAAGGAACAAAAAAAACAAAACAAACTATTACCGGATAATAAATTGCAAATAAATCGAAGTGTTAATTCTGGTTTATAAACATACCGACAAATGTGCAAAAGTCTTGAGTCACTACTCAAATTCTGTTTTTCTTTTTTAGCATTTGTATGTTTGTCATTCTGTCTGTCTGTAAATATGATGTTGAGTTCTGGAAAAACTTTGTAGGTGTGTAGAGTGGGGTCATATTAACAGTCCAATAAAATACAAGGTCAACTTAGTCAATAATTTGTGGAAAATTGACAAAAAAGTCATATAACAAGATGATTCTTACAAGTAAAGTGTGTATTGTCAACATACGAAAAGTACCATATAAAGATTTAAAATATCGTGTCACATTTGACCTTCAACCTCTCCTTCAAGGTCAGTAGACTAATCTGAAGGTCAAAGTGATAATAATGTTATATAGAGCAATTTAAAATGGTGTATTACTGCCGTTGTTTGTATTTACAACATATAGACATACAGGGAATGATATATGGGGATTCTAAATATCACATTACTTATTATTGTTTACTACTTCTTCTAGGGCAAAGAATGTCAAAAGTCTATAAAATGTGTTTTATCTTTAAAACTGTTCTTAATATTCAACTGCCTTTGCTTACATTCGCAATATTTAGGAAATTATACTTTTATAAAAAGATTATAAATATCACATGATAGTTTACATCCAAATATCATGTCACAATTGAGTTCTGACTCCACTTTTACATTTTCATTTTAAAAAGAAGAAAGACAAAAACAGGACTATATGCAAAATACAATACTATCCCTTTAAAACCTTTTGCAAGGCAAAAAATAGTCTATAATTGTTTTGGGATCATTGTCATGGTGAATGTGGTTTGACAAGATGTTTTATTCTGTGTTCATAATTCTATTACCACTGACTGACAGCTTCAAACCATGACAGCACCTCCACTGTCACTGTTCTACCTTTATCCTGACCTCCTCTGCTGATTTCAGATTTGGATTCATCACTCCATGATTTCTGGTGAAGTTTTAGTGAACATTAGATGATTCAACTGGAGGGTCAGATGCATCTTAAGTCCTGTTTTCAGGTCTACGTTGCATTAAGACATGACGTTTTTAGACGATGCTCATCTGCTGTAGATAGGTTTTTTATTTTATTTTTCAGTTTCCTCAAATTTTATATGGATACACTGCACACCATTCCAAGTTTTCAGTATGTTTTCCTTGATGCAAAATGATTATTATATCCCTGCCAACTGTGGTGTCTTTCACATTTTTCAAAGGTTAAACTAAATAAACTAAATATGTTTTTGAGACAGTACACTAGTAACAAACTGCCCAAAGATACAATTTAAAATTAGTTCATTGCCAAGTTGTCTGATATGTGTAGACACAACAGCAGTTCATTTGTTGAGTTAAGCGCTTTTATTTTTTTTAATCATTGACAAGCAAATTTTTGGTGGTTAACAAAGAACCAAAAGCACAAACATTCTTCTGACAATGGTCAATGAAAAACACACTCTACTGTAGGCGACGGTGATGCTGCACTCATGCACCAAGGAAGAATTAGAGCATATATTTAAAGCTTTGCTCTCTCACTCTCATCACTGTAAGCTGCCCATTTGGCCAAATCTTGGCTCAACACACAATAAAATTCATGAACATAAACATATTGAGACCCAACTTCAACAAGAAAGTGTCATTTCACAAATCATCGAGAACCTCGGTAACAACCAGTCATATGTTATGCCAGTTTATTTCCTAGTGAAAACAGTCCAGGAGCAGAGACTTCCCAGAGTCTTGCCATCATGATGTGGTTGCACGGCACGAAAACATAAACTGTAAAACTGCCAATGCACTCTCAAACTACAAATTGCTGTTTGTTTTATATTCTTTTCTTGAACCAAATGTGATAAAGAAATTAATTAATGTGCTTTAGAGATATTGGAGTGGAGTGCAAGGCTGGCTTTCTTTACTCTAAAGTTTTTCCTCCTGGCTCCAGCTTTACGTGTGATGTGCAGAAAAGTGGTTTTGAATCTTCTCATCTAAATCTCAGCAAATAAACCGAAAGGTGTATTTTTTGTGACGCTGAACACTTCCTTTAGTAAAGGTCTGTATTAATAGGCTGTGGAGAACAGTGCACCATCTCCCTAATTAGCCACACATTGCCAAGTAAAAGTAGAGGAGGGCACATTTCTTACAGTTTTGCTTCTTCACTTAAAATTCGGATATATCTTGTTGACTTTGCCCTCATAACTCTAAATGTCGGTTCATATTTAAGCCAGTGAATCCTCTCCACATTAATAGGTGCTGATATCGATTAAACATGTTTCATCAGATTCCATTTGTCATCACTTCACCACAAATGCAGGAGAACTGGAACGAGAAGCCTCCCATTTGTTCCAAGATGGCCGCCTGCAACCGTCTTGAGGTTGACCCAGTGACACACTTCCAGTCCCATCTGTCTGCATGACCCAGAGGAGGGGAGGTTCTCACTGAAAACGAGCAGGAGTTTGTGTGCTCATCTGTGTTTCTATGTCTGCTTAATGTTTACTCAGTGAATAATTCAGTCTGGTTCATGCACACACACACACACAAATTTGCCTTCCCATTGGCGCCTAGTGTGTGCTGACAAACCATGTTGATAATTTGTACCAGACATGCCAAAAAAAAAAGAAAAAAACTGCAATCTCGGCTGCCCTTCTAGTTTTGTACTTGCATCTTTTTCTCCTGCTGTCTCTTTGACCTCTCTATCTGCTCTCTTTTATCTTACTCTCTTTTTCTGCTTCATCTTCCTCCACATCTCTTTTCCTCTACTTTGCTTTCGTGCATCTACCTGACTTTTTCCGTCTCCCTCTCTCATGCATAAATGAGAAGCAAGGAAACACTCTTCTGTACTCGAAAGTTCTTCATCCGAGGCTTTAAAGATGCATAATTGAGTGGTCTGGAAAGTGAGACACAAAGAAAGGAGACCTGGCTGTGTGACACGAATGTCACAGAAGACTGACAAAGGTGGAGAGAATAGGAAAAGTGGTGCTATTTAAAGACACTGTGCAGTCACAACAGTGACAATCATGTGTTACAATGTTATCACAGTTAGCCGTGTGCGCTCATGACAACAAGACAAAGAATTTGATAAGACAATTAAAAAAAGTGGGATCTAAACACAAGTAAGAGGTTAGGAGAGACAATCAGAAATTATGGGAAACAAGTAATTTTCAAATTAAAAAGTGGATGTTGGAAATTGGGAAGATAAAAAATCTAGAGAAAGAAATCTAAATCTAATCTAATAACAATCCAACAGCTAAATCCAGTGGAGTGGTTTGGTTTAAACTAAATTAAAACCAACAAGGGCCTCAAAAAATTATATATTTTAAAATAAAATGAATAAACATACTAACCGAAAATGGGTTTAGCAACACTTTGGACAGTGTTTCTGGAGTGCAGTAGCTAGCAAGCTGGTTGTAAACTAAAACAGCCAATTAGAATTTTTGCATCCAAGTCTGTGATTGGTTGGTTTTGTGGCACAATTATAACGGTTGAATATTGTTATCAAACATTACAAAGCAGGCCTGTATGATATAACGAAAATATGCTGACTAATTGTTATAGAAGTGTGTTGACGTAGTAGCCAAACTACTCACAGCTAAGCTAATGCTAATCAGCTACAACAACTTCTGTAGGCTTTCTTTGTTGTCTTTGTAATCCAGTATTTACATTTTATAAAGAAAATTTATACAGACAAATTTGGCACTTTTTTGGCAGTGTAATTTTGCTGCTTTCAGGGTTTAAATTTTTATCTGATTGGTAATGTTCTTGTTAAAAAATATAAATAGCCTATACGAACTGTTCAGACAAACATGAGTTTCTTTATCTAAATTAAATTTTAAAAGTATAGTTTTATTGTTTTAGAATTTTTTTTATTTAACTCTAACTGCAATAGATATTATTTCTTGCCTCAAAGAATAATATTGTGCCCTGAACTGATTATCAATACTATGTCTGGATGGAAGGAGACAAAGGGAAAGTAAGAAGGGAAAACAAGGTGAAGAATGTAAGAAAAAAATTCAGACAAGACAGTGGAAAGGGTGGAAGAACAGAGACATGCTTACTGAGAGGGTTTTTTTCACTGATCCCATTATCACTGTCTCTCCAGCAACCATGCTTATAATCCTACAAGCCTCAGAAATCTGATAAATCAAAGTATCATTCCCTCATCTCCTGTTTGTTACCTGGAGATGAAATCTTGGCTTAAGCGTGAGTCTGTGTGCATGCATGTGCACCCACTCTTATTTGTCTCTCCTTCCAACCATCCACCTACTTCTTCAGTCCATGATACAGCAAAAAAAAAAAAAAAAATGCCTCAAACAATTCCCTTCATCCCCCATTTATTCCTCCTTTCTGCACTGTAGTTCTCTAATTTCCATCTAAACCTCTCTTTTGCACCCAGCAACAGAGAAAAAAATCAGGACTGAGCAGTTTACTCAGCTTCACAATGCTATACTCTATTTATAGCCACCTTCACTTGCTGTACTGTAAATCTAAGTGGCTAGATATGTTCTCCATGTGTGCTGGCCCTCTCCATTGAGTGTGCACACATGGTCATAATCAATGTGAGTACGTTTGCATGCATGAGAGGCTTTCATGGTCATGCATAATGAAAATCCCTCGGTCTTGTCTGGACTTCCTTGTTGTGATTGGGTGTAATTGATTAAATGGTTACTTTATGATGATCTACGATTATACATGCTGTCTATACAGCCATGCTTTGGTATGTGTGTGTTTGTGTGAATGTGTTTGCTCTGCATCTATATGCATATTTGTGTGGATATAATAAGTTTTAATAGATATGGGTCTGTGAACAGTAAGTGTGTGTGTGTGTGTGTGTGTGTGTGTGTGTGTGTGTGTGTATGTACAGACACAGGCTGATGTATTCCTGTCCAATTAGCCGGTGACCCAATTTTGTGTGTGTGTCTCCGAGTCCTTCTGTGGTTATAATGGATTCACTGTGTCATCATATCCCGTCGTCCTGTCTGCATTTTAGTGGAACACCACTCAATTGAATTTGCAAATGCGGTTTTTCTTACCAAGGACAGTTCAGTCAATGACTGCGACTGTGACACCTCCCATCAGGAGGTTGATCCGTGCAAATATTTTGTGTGTTGGAAATATTTTTCAGACTCACCCCTACTCTTAATACGGTGCTTCACATTGACTGTGCAATTTTGAAATGAAATGACGAAATTGATGTTGCCACGGAGGCATTTATTTTTTTCAGCTCAAGTTTGATTTTTCGCACGTTAATAAACAGAGCTGACCAATCAGATCCCTGCATTTGACAACAATTACGGTTGTAGATCTAAACGAGCACCAGTGCTAAAAATACAATGATATGGAAAGATTGAAAAAATGCTATTTTGCTTCAGACAGATGCTAACTCGATGCTTCTCCAGGTCAGTCGGCTCTGAGTGTTATGTGGGGGCTGTGTGCAGGCAGGAGTGGTGGTAAGGAGGACCCAATGTGCAGACACTCGGAGGCAGAAAGTAAACTCAAGCTTAGATTTATTACTGGATGGCAAATAGAGAACTGGTAAAACTGAGAATACAAAACCAAAACTGAAAATAACAAACTGAACTGGCAGACAGATGGCAGAATACACATCATGGCATAATGGTAGATCGTGACACGGACAGAGGAAAACACAGGGTTTAAATACACAGAGGGAGCAATCAGGAAATGGGAAACAGGAGGGAAACACGGCTGGGACAAATCAGGAATAACAATACAAAGGAAGCAAAACCAGACACATTCACATAAGACATGGACCTTCAAAGTAAAACAGGAATCACAGACTGAACTTACAGACACAGACTCACAAATAGACACTGCAACAGAGGGAACAGAGACGTGACCAGGGCAGAACACAGACACCGACTGGACACATAACAGAGGGAGTATGGAGCCAACTTAAGAACCACAAAATCACACAGCAAGAAGAACTGGGAGAAAGAGAGATGCAAAACAGAAACCAAAACCTTCCCAATAATAAACCAAAATGAGAACACCTAAAGGTACAAAACTGAAAACACTGGGTCAATGACCCAGGTACCCTAACACTGACTTCTCAGACAGTCCCAAATTTGCCTAAAAGACGTCAAACTGCACCACTGATATCGTGCGTTTTTTTCCCTTGGAGTATAGATATACAGTATACACGTGAAAAGTGTAAAATGTAGTGTAAATGCCTTTAAAATTAAGTTTCATGCATCCACAGTTACAAACGTGCCAACACATCTATCACCATAACTAGCAAATACTTACAAAAGGCTTTATTTTAAACAGACGCTTAATGCAATGTCCGAGCAGTACATGAATACTAATGCCATGCCAAAACTTTAACATTCATTTTGCCCAACAGCAACATGACCAAACAGTATTTTCAGTTTCTTTCTCAATCGCATTTACTACAAGTTCCATTAATTTAAGCTTATCTTGTATTACTGTTAATACCTCAGGGATAATAAATTCTGAAGTGAACGCTCTCCTCTGAGTAGTGTTCCTTAATAGAAAGAGAATTGTTCTGTAGGGGCATTGGAAAACACACCTAGGTACTTTATATTAGTGATTTTATTTTCTTCTGAACTTCCAGCTGTGGGTAGAATAAAAAAAATCCATCAAAAATAAATGGCAGTTACATGGAATCACACTCCTCACTTATGTGACTGCAGGAAATAATCCTACCAAAAAAAGGAGCTGATTTCAGCATCATTTCCCGGGCAGCTCTCACAGACTATCCCTTTACAATGTGCCATGATTTTCTTTAACTATTTAAAGCATGTGCATTTATTCCATTTTCCTCTGTGTGCAAAATGACAGCATCCAACACAATAGTATAGAACAGTTAAAAAAAAACATATTTCCTGTATTAAATTATATAAATTGGACTTTCAGACTGCTCCTTTTATCTTCGTTGAGCTTTCCCTCACATACGAAACAAATAATCTACCATGATTTTGATAGATGGCTTCAGAGTGACAGCACAATCGGTTCAATATGGAGGATTTTGGATGCAAGCCAATGCACAGCTCTGCTACAAATCTGTGACGCTGTGTTGTGGGACATTTATAGCTCACAGGCTCCTTATTGACAGCAAACACTTGTGAGCAGAAGCTTTATGGCTGTAATGTATTTTTAGTAAAAACGTTCTCACTGCATGTGGCAGAGATACTTTTGTGGGCCATATACCTGCGTCTCAACGAGACATGATCCGAACAACCCATTTTACTGATTTTAACCTTAGATCGTATATAAAAGATGTGCCCAGCCAATATGACATCAACAAGCTGGACCCATAAATGATAATGCTAGATTCCACAGACACTGAGAGCTGCTAATTATCACTAAGCACCACACAAGTAATATCTCAGAAATTTAACATTTTCTTGGGCAGCTTGTTAACAAAATCAACAGCAGACTAAACCACATTACTTGTTACATAAATGTATTCAAATGCTCCAAAAGGCACCAGTGGTGGCTATGTGATTGGGAAAGGTACTTAAACAATCCGAGGGAGCACAGGTGGAGCTTAGCATCCACCTGGTAGTCAAAGCAGCAGTGCACTCAATTTAAAACATTACCAAAGTACAAAAAAACACCACTTACATGCAGTTTTTATGAAGATGGAAATTAACTATAGTGATGATGAGGCTGTGAACTCGTTTTCTTTCTGCTCTAAAGCTGAACGTTTAAACTTAGAGGATTCACTTTTGTGCCAGGATCAAGTGGCCACTTAAGGAACAGTCTTTGGCATTTCTATTTTTGGTTTTATTTTTCAGCCCCAGGGGTGGCCACTTGACTGAAACTCACAATAAAACAAACAGAAAAGCAGAAAAGCATGCATTTGCCATTCAGATACTTGGAGCTCATGCTGCATCTGGGAGTTTATACCTCTCATTAAGCTTGTGTATTTGTAGATATATGCATTTCATGTGCGTTTATGTGTGTGTGTACGTACATGCACTTGTTATCTGTTCACACACCTGTGTCAGCTACAGACTGCATGCTGCTGCCCCACTCTCCTGTTGCCATGGTGAACTCCTTTGGCCTACAGCAAGCACACAGTATGTGTGTCTTTCTATGTGTGCAACTTCCTGCTCTGCTTTTTAAAAAAAAATGTTTATATGCAAGCACGTGGGTACTTATATGTAGATGCATGCCGATATATCAGTAGTTATATATTATGTAGTTCTTTGTGTGGCCATTCACGCATGTGTATGTGGACACAGTATAGGTGAGCGCATATGTGTGCACGGCATGAGAGTCTGTGTTTTATTGGGTGCACGTGTCCTCTGAGATTAAGCATTGAGACAGATGTGGGAGGAGGGGTATGATGACTCACAGAGATGGTGGGAGGAAGAGGTCCTTGTCCTCTTTTAGTCAAACGCTTTGTTGTCCAGATGCTTCTCCCTGTCTCTCCAACCTTCTTACGAACACTTTTCAAATAATCACTTCACGGGCTCTTATGAAAAGCATGGTATTAAAAAAAAAACACTAAAGCAAAACTTGTATGTTCTACCATGTGACCAATTACAGCTTTTACCAGGAAATGAGCTTGAAGAAGTGGCTGGTTAAATAGTTTCTCACCAAAGTGTCGCACAATCAGTCAATCGTGATAATTTTGTTTACTGATTGATCATTTCAGAGAACCATCATCTAACTTCAGATCAATATTTCAGTACCCACAAGCTACTATTGACTGACAATTATTTTCTTTAAAAAAAGGAAATTTTGACGGATGACTTGAAAATATTTTTAGTACTTTGGTAAAATAATTGCGCTCATATCTCACAGCTTTTGGAAGTCGCACGCTTTTGCATGTTTGAGAACTGGAAGTGTGGTCATATTATTTCTATAAAACACTGGGCTTTTATAAGCATTACAACAAAGATTTTTTATTTTATTAGAATCATACACTCACCTGTCGCTTCATTAGGTGTAATTATTCATCTGCTTGTTAGCGCAGCTAATGTATCATCAAATCAGCCAATTACACAACAGCAACCAAATGCATGTGGGCATGTAGACAAGACGACCCACTGAGGTTCAAATTGAGCATCAGAATGGGGCAAAAAGGTGATTTAAGAGGCTTTAAGTTTGGAATGGTTGGCAGTAAGAGACAGGTTGGTCTGAGGCTTTGAGAAACTGCTAATCTACTGGGATTATCCTACACAACAATGTCTAGGCTTTACAGAGAATTGTCTGAAAAAGAGAAAATATCTAGTGAGCCGCAGTTCTCTGGGGGAAAATACCTTGTTGCAGCCAGAGGTCAGAGGGGAATGCCCAGGCTTCTTTCAGCTCGGAAGGCAACAGTAATTCAAATAACCACTTGTTACAACTAAGGTATGCCTAAGATAGGGTGACCAACTGTCCTCTTTTCCCTGGACATTTCCACTTTTCACGTTCCGTCCGGGGCATCCTGGGGGATTTTTGAGATTGATAAAAATGTCCGGGTTTTATGAGCCTACAGGGGACCCATATACGTTACATCATATCTTAACTGCTGCCTGCTTTGTGAGTGGTTATTTTGCGCTCACAGACAGGACAGACGCTGCCTGCCTTGTGATGTTTAAAAGATGCCGAAGCGCAAGTACACCTTTTCAGATGAACTGCAAAAGAAATTTCCTGCATATCGTCCTGGTCAGCATTAATATGAGGCGGAGTGCACCGTGTGCAGAGCCGGCGCATACGTTTGTGTGTCTAAAAAAGGTGCAGGTGATCTTGTTGCTTGCATGGACAAAGATAAACATAAAAAGGCTGTGCGAGGTGAAAATTCATCAGATCATCATTCATTCTTCAGTAGAACTTAGTAGAACTAACTTAGTTAACCAAGTAAGTTAGGCTTTTACAAGTCACCAAGTGCAAAAAAAGCTATCTGACATTTTTTATTTCAAGAGTCATTAACCACGCAGAGAAGGCATCATTTAAATTGTGGAAAAATGTTACATTTTTCTTTATGCAAACAGTTTTATTAAAGTTCTTCATGACAAGTCAAGTGTCCTCTTTTTTGGAAATCAAAATATGGTTACCCTAGCCTGAGAGCATCTTTGAATATGCAACATGTGGAAACAATGCAGATGGGCTACAGCAGCAGACCATGCTGGGTGCCACTCCAGAGTCCAGAGAAGACTGGAAAAATGTTGCCTTATGTTGCCTTATAACATTAAACAAATGGATCCGTCCTACCTAGTATCAGTGGTTCAGGCTGTTGGTGTTATAATGGTCTGGGGATATGTACTTACTTTGGGCTGCTTATTACAAAGTGAGTATTGTTTAAACACTACAACCTAGCTGATTATTGTCACTGACCTTGTTCATCCCTTTTATGCTAATAATGTACCCATCTCCTAATGGCCTAACAGTGAGTTCACTGTATTCAAATGGCCTCCACAGTCACCAGATTTGCAGCATGGATGTACAGCAGCCAAATGTGTGATGCTATCATATTAATATGGACTAAAATCTCAGAGAAATGTTTCCAGCTCCTTGTTCAAACCACATCATAAATTAAAAATAGCCCGTAAGCATATATAATTTTAGAATAAATATTTTATTATTAACAGATTCAGTGAGTTATGATTTCTGCAGGCAGACAAACATATAAATAAATAACTAAATAAAAATAAAAGATACCTTTATAAGGTAAATACTTGATATAAATGATAAGAAACAAGAACAAAGACCTGAAGCAGGTATGAGCATCCCTGTTCTGCAGGTTATGAATTTTCTTTACACCCCTGTCTTGCATCTGCTCCTCTGTTCAGATAAGAGAACACAGTGAGCTTATGCACTATCAACAAACACCCAGAATGTCTTTGAGGTGCTTATGAAAAGCATAACAGACGATGTCAAGCAGAGGCTGGTCAGCCTCAACCATTTTAAAGAATGCCCCAAATAATAAAAACTCAGAAAATACAAGGGACCAGTAATTACTGGAAAACCAAAAAAAGTAATGGATCATACATCTATTGTTCAAATTTAATCAAATGCATCAGGGTTAAAACAAAAAAATTTAAACAGTTTTACACAAAAAAAAATAAATTTCTTCACTAATACTCCAACATAGAAGGATGTTTCAGTATGTAACTTACCGAAAAACGAAACACTTAGCACAAATATATAACTTTTAAGGTGCCAAGAAAAATAATTAAATGAATCTGAAAATTAGTTAATATGTAACATTTTCAGATTCATGTTAAGCTATACTTCTATAACTAGCTAGTATTTAGTAAGATTCACTGTCGATACCAGAAAACTCACCCTAACTAGCTAATAATGATTACTTAGCCTAGCTTGTTTGCTAACAGTCCAGAGCTGCTCTTCCAATGAATGTATGAGGCAGGACAGCCACGAATATAAAATCGATGCTGTGTTCATGCTCTTTGACAAAGGGTTAAATGTCTTGTAGCTATCACTGTTCTGACCAACAGTAAAACAGTTGTATGTTGACCCTGTGTTTCCCACCAGTGCCATGCTAATGTTAGCGTGTAGCTGTAAATTTAATTTTATGTGTCTCTACTTCCTTGTTTGCTATAATGGAGTGAGAGCAGCTGTACAGTGGCGTTGCCACTCAACCCATTTATCTCCCTTTACTCTGTTAATCTCATTTTATTCTTTCGTTCCCCAGTACTTTTTTCTTTTGCCTGTTTTTTGCCAATTTCCTAGCATGCTCTCTCTGTTTCTATCTTTGCCCCAAATCAACTAACATGGTTTGTCTACTTTAATATCATCTTGCTATCTATGCTTATTGTTGCCTTCTAGCATTTTATTGGCTCCGTTGTTTAATCTTTATCTTTTTTTTCAAACCTCATCTTATGTTCTGGTATTTTGTGTCTCCTTTTTCTCTCTGCGGGCTCTAACTTCCACAAGCCAGTGTGTATTTATGTTATTTAGCTTTAGGAATGTTGTAGCAGTGAATGTACGGAAACGTGTGTTTGCCTATTTTTTTTATGTTGTGGACATTTTTGCGCATTTGCAAGAGGGATAGTATAAGTACAGTCAAAAACATCTCTGCTTCAAAGCACCAGCCCTGCTCCACCTAGCAACAGCATTGCACTCTTGCACAGTATGCTCTCTCTCACTCTTTTTTTTCCCCTTCTTCCCTCAAATCTGCCCTGTCTCCTTTCTCATTGCCTTTCTCCCTTCCAAATCCCCCACCCATGCTGTGACCGGGTATACCGGAGATTAATTTACATGCACACATGCAGGTATACTGGCACTGGCACACAAAGTCGCTCCCTTTCTGGTCTATAAGGAGATCTGATGACGTTGGTTTCGGCAGCATGGAATCATTTGAAGAATAATGTTCGAAAAGAGGCTTTTTGGTTACTATGGCAATGACGGCTAAATGAATGTGATAAGTTCCTGATAAATGCAGCCAGATTGAGCACGTCTCTATGTAATTATACCTGGGCTGAGAGCTCACTTCAACTCTAGACACAGACACACACACATACACTTTGCTGTGCCCTCTCATACTGTGTCTTTGTTACTGTTACACTGCTTTGGGACATACACACATCACCAGCCTACGACTAAATATTGTAAGTGGAGCCTGTTGTGAACAGCTCTAAAAATTGTGGATTTATGACCTTTAATTTTAACATGTTGTATTATTTGATCCTTTCTCTGTCACACAAATACACATGCACAAACACAAATTCCATCTTGGAATAATATATGTATATAATGAATTACTTTTATCTCATTAGACACACACTCACACCCTAACCCTGGGACAGAATCTAGACCCAATCAGACTGCAATAACATAGGTTCATATACCCTGTGGTATTTAAAAGTGAGACATATATTGCTCCATGCTATTCTTTTTTTTTTTTTTTTCCGAGGTGAGTTCGTAAGGTGGTTTTTCGCATGACATTGTGGCCACATTGCGATACAGCAACCAGTTGCAAGGGAAAAAATTGTAATCTCTCACTGGTTGGCAAGTGGTTTCTTGAGCTTGCTGGATGTCAGTGTGTAAGATCTGGGACAATGACGGTTTTACACCAAAACTCTCCCTGCGATTGCTTTGGTTGATCTTATTCACATGACCCTACATTGTTGCAAGTTATCATCAAGTGGTTAGTGGTCACATGACTGCAAAACCTCACTAGCAAGGTTTTAATTCTGCAGTCAGATTATTCGTCTTAGATGTCTCAGAATGCTTCTTTTATGCTTTTATTCAGATTGCAAGAGCAAATTCAAGAGTTTATCGGTGTAGCCAGTCAGGCCAACCTGTTTGTCGGTCTCTCTTTCCCTTGGTGCTGTAGACTTGTAAATTAGTGGCATTTCCAGCTTAGGCTTCCAGTTTGGATTCAGGAGACAGACACTATCACCACTTTTAAGATTAGGCTTAAAACTTTCCTTTTTGCTAAAGCATATAGTTAGGGCTGGATCAGGTGACCCTGAATCCTCCCTTAGTTATGCTGCAGTAGGTGTAGGCTGCTGGGGGATTCCCATGATGCATTGAATTTTTCCTTTTCAGTCACCTTTCTCACTCAACATGTGTTAATAGACCTCTCTGCATTAAATCACACTTGTTATTAATCTCTGTCTCTCTTCCACAGCATGTCTTTTATCCTGTCTTCCTTCTCTCATCCCAACCGGTTGCAGCAGATGGCCGCTCCTCCCTCAGCCTGGTTCTGCCGGAGGTTTCTTCCTGTTAAAAGGGAGTTTTTCCTTCCCACTGTCGGGAAGTGCTTGCGCATAAGGGGTCATCTGATTGTTGGGTTTTTTCTCTGTAGGTATTATTGTAGGGTCTACCTTACAATATAAAGCCCATTCAGCGCAATCTAACATGGTTTTAATTGCATTTGAATACAACAACAAGGTACGGTGCATATTCTGTCCTACTCATAGCTTGCCTTTGTAAAATGACAGTAGTATGATATTCACTGACCTAACACTCTTGTTTGCAGTGTGGATGGCTATTATTTCCCTGGCTGTTGCAGAGCTAGCAGACACTTTAGAACAATAAGGCATCCACTTATTGTGAGGTGAGCTGATTTTGGAGGCACTTTGCTTACTTTGTGCAGCCTGCTACATTTGATCTAACACGTAAATTTAATTTCTAGGTCTCTGCTTGCTTATACGGCCACGCCTCATTCGGCGGTCAGTGTTTCATTGATGCCTTCAGGCTTGTGGTTGCACCTATCGAAGGTTGTAGAACTCTTCGCTGGCCATTATACTTGCAGCTTGACTTCCCCAAAGATCTGCTGTCGTGCCTCATGTGGGTTTGCCAGCCATTGTCTTGTCTGACGTTGCATGCCTGCTGCTGTCTGGCCTGAAACTGTCTCGTGTGGTGAATATACCTGGCATTGTAATGGTGGAATGGGTTATTGTTTCCCCTGCCCCCTGTAGCGCCGTTTGGACATTTTCCCAGTAGGGCGGTTTACTTTAACAGATAAATGTTGGTTTAGTTGGCATCATCTTTTACTTTGGCTTAGGTGATGATACAGATTTTGACATTTTATTGTGGCTACTACTGTGCGTATATGTACCTTTCTCTTCTATGTTATGAAGGCTGTTATTATTATTATTAATTATATTATTATCATCAGCATCATCATCATCATCTGCAATGCCTGATATCATAACCAACTGAATTCAGCTGATAACTGATCATGTTTTTTCCCTGTTGCTGTATAGGACTGGGGTGGATACTCAGATGCAGGGCTACCGTCTTGGTGGTTCTTCTGCACAATCCTCCTTATTTTACAGCACCATGGGAGGGAAATTTGGTGTGCGGTGTGTGTGTCCTTATCCCCCCTCCTTTCAAGGTACCTGCACTACTGGTAAGTACCATACTATTTCCTTTTTAGTCTTCAGGGCAGCATTTAGACCTATAGATAATGTGCCACAGTGTTTTTTTTCTTTCAATTTGTTATTGACAATTGAGAATTTTTTAAAAATAACGTTATATTTATATTTGACCCATGTCTCTTATTAAGGTGTTTTTCTATGGTGTTAAACTAGAAGCTTTCAAAGCCACAGATACTAAAAAATAGCTTTGTGGTACTCTGCAGTGTGGACTGCGGACATGGAAGACTTATGCTAACCTGTTCAAAAAGTGGTATAAAATGACAAAAAAGTTCAGATGCAATATTAAAACACTTCCCTAATACTGTTGAGGCTTCCCTGGTGCTCCAAAGGTGTTTCTGAACTGTGGTGGAATGGACAAAGGACCTCCAGATGTGTCCCCAGGTGTAAGTCATTTAATATCAGTAAGACTTTTGCTAGTAGTGGGGAGACTGTCTCATTTAAAAAAAAAAAAAAGATGCTTTAGAAATCTTTTCTTCTTCTTTTTCCTAGAGGACATGCCGTGTTATTAAAAGACTGAAGATGACTCACTTTGTCTGTTGCAAAGGTGGGATGTAAGACAAAATAGCACATATCAGACAGTCAAGCCTTTACAACCAGGCTTTCAGGCTTCTGGACATTTTGAGAACATGACCCAAATGAGAAATGCTACAGTCTTTAACCTGTCAATGCAGAGAGGGCTCTGTCATATCTGCCGAAAGACAATTCTCAACCAGACACTTAAAAGTTCAGTTGTCAAAAACAAAATGAGCCTCTGTTCTGTTCTGTTCCCAGTACTTCTCCACTGCCATCATGAAATGACTCATTAATTCAACAGAAGCTTGTGATTTACTTCCCTTCTATTCCAGATATCATTCAGTGAGAATCGAGCTTTAATGTTTAAAGTGCTCCAAATTTGAAGCTTCAATGTCCAAGCCAAATGCTTATCAGAAATTGCTCGAAATCCAACGTCAACCAACTTAAAAATCATCCGTGCAGATGACTTTGGCAGTGTTCTTATGGATACATGCACAGATTGAAGACAAATAGAAATGTTTAAGTGATGAAGGATTTTACAAAAGCTAAGGTCTTTTGATTTCTAATTTCACATTTTGACTGTTCATATGTGAAACACATTGTGTTGGATCAATAAGGTCAATATGATTAATCTCTTAATCACAATGACCTTATGATTAAAAACTCCAGCACAAAATGTCATCGCCATCTATCTTTGTTGGGATATTTCAGCTGCACCAAACTGCTAAACTCAATGAGACATTTGCACTCTGGTCGAGTCTTCAGGAATCAAAGGGAGATATACCTGTGTATTATCAGCATAACAGCAAAATGATACTTTTTTTTGGGTAAAACAGACCATCGAAGCATTATATACAAACCAAATAATAAATGCCCTAACACTGAACCTTGAAAAGTGTTTAGAGGATAGCATGATAAGAAGCTCCTAGTCATAATAGAAAAGCAGCTGTCTTATAACTATAAGCACTTTGAAACACATATCCTCTGCTTTGGTGAACTATTGCTGAAATAGGTTAGAAACTAACCCAACGGATCAACATCAGGTGTTTAATGTTTGCTGATTAGCACTTACTTTCCCCATAATTAAGGCCTTCTTCATCTGCATCTCCCAAATGCCAGAAAAGCCCAGTACTCAGTCACATATCTTCTTCTTTTGCGAGGTAAATTTTCAAGCCGTGCAACAAAGAGAATAATGACTGACCTGTTCTGCAGTTCGATGGAGTGTCCAGTGTGGGCCAGCATGTTGAAGGCCTCCAGTACTGGTCATGTGACATCAAACTATGAATAGAGACAACATTTGAAGAAGCTTCTTTTGGCAGCTTTTCTGATTCACAAGGACTCACCACAGCATGTAGCGCTGCATATTTGATTTGACAGATTTTTTACGCCGGATGCCCTTCCTCATGCAACCCCCGAGGGGTTTGTGTCACCTTCTGGTCTTGAACTGGGGAGCAACATGAACTGCGTTCAGTTAATATTTAAACCGCTATATTAGCATGGCTAGAAATACAGTATTAGATCCAGCTTTAGAACTTTAAATATATGCAGCTGTGGAATAGATAAACTGCCAAGTGGCATTCAGAAATATGATAATAATGTGTTTAATGGCTGAGCTATGCCATGCATGGTTCCCCTGTTGCTCTCTAAGAAATACAGCTGGCTGAGGAATTTTAACAAAATGAATATTTACCAGAAATTATGATCAAGAAAGAAAAATAAACTTGCCCGGCTAAATAAGTCTTAAATCTGTCTTTCACCTTGAAGAGTAAGACTGAGGGACCATCTGGGGACACCATATGTCTTCACACTTTCATTATGCTAATGAGGGAGGGAACTAAAGGTGTGTGTCCGTGTGCTTGGATATGCTGTTTAATATTTGTTTGCTTTAATATGGCCAACCTTGCTCAGCTACATCTGGATGTGGTCCAGAACAACACCTGCCAAACTCATTTGATTTCAGAAAGCAGTTCAGATTTTGTAAATACAAACCTGAGTGGTGACGATTAGGAGCTTTGAATGTAAGCTATTTAATTTGGGCGTGGTTTCCTTTTTAAGGAAGGTTCACCATTTAATTAGTGGATTTATAAATAATCTATTGTGCTTTCAAGTGGTACCTGGCCTCATTCTGAAGCATTTTCCCCACAGCCAACTATTAGTGTATTGGTGCTCTGATAAACAAAGCCAATTCGTAAAATGCAAATGACCACACACCATGTTACAGTCTGTCATTTACACATTTTTCAGTAGCGATTTATATACAAACTTCATTACAATATAAAAGGAAAAAAATATTCTTGATTTACGATTTTACACTGAATAAAAATTCCTTGTTGGCAAATGTAGTTGTATAATTTATTTAGGCATAGCAGGGATTTTACATAATTGGGAGTTCACATCTTGTGTCCCCACTCCCCCAGTTTTGCAGATCAGAATTGCTCACTAACATGCACTCCAACATTTACAGATATTTTTAGCTAATATTCATCCCTGTATGAAACGAGAAACTACAGAACACCCCACACAGTTCCAGGCACAGCCTATTGTTTGTGTGTCTGGTGGCGGCGCTCGCACGCTCTAGGCATTTCTTTGATTGGCTGGTGGCTGCTGGAATAAGACTTTGTCCATTTGTAGCCCCAGTGGGAGTAGAAATAATGACTGAAGCAGTGTGACCACTGAGCTTTCTGAAAAAAGACAGCAAGAACAAAAAGGGGGAACTGTGAATGAATAAACAGACGAAATAAAGACACAAAATACAGAGATGAAAGGCAGAAATGTGAACGTACAAGAATAAAAGGTGACAGACAGAGTGAGAGGAGGCAGATAATGATACAAAAAAAAGACAGAGAGCAAGACTGTTGTGTGTCCAGCGCCGCCCACTTCGTCCTTGGTCGCACCTCCCCTATTCATCCATTCACACTGATGTACGTGCAGGACACAAGGCACCAGACACACGCACGCACGCACGCACACACGCACACACACACACACACGGGACAATGCATGCCACAAACTGAAAACCACTAAAGAGAAACTGTTGTAGGGGGTCCAAGCTTAAACTGAATGCTCCAACTTTCCTCACTTCCTTCCTCTTTTGTCTTTTGTGTGTGTGTGTGTGTGTGTGTGTGTGTGGGGGGGGGGGTCATGAA
>VUQR01028509.1:0-15602 GCA_015108515.1 Hemichromis elongatus
ACACAGCAACGTGTGCGGCATGACATCACTTTGTTGCAGAAACGCCTGTCGGCAGAACATGGAAGCCACTTGAAGCGGAAAGCGCGAGTTTGTCTGGAGGTATTATAAAGTTGATGACAACAACATTGCCATAGTAAACTTGGGATTGCAAGAGGTGTAAAGGAAAAGGCTACATTTAACACAACAAACCTGATACGGCACCTCAAAAACAAACGCCCGACACAATACAGCAAATTTACCCAGGCAACCCAGCCGAAGACGAGTCGGCTCATGCTTTAGGAGAGTTTGGAAACACTGCCACACTTTTATTTTTTTGTTTACATGCCTGCCGGATATTTTAAGTTGAGGTGCTTTTTGTTTTTATATTAGACTTTTTTATATTTACTGTAGCACTAAAGTCCATAAGTGAAGAATTAATGTTATTTGTTACTTGATTGTTCAAGCTACCTCACAAAAGTGCTTTGTAGGGCTGTTCGATATAACGATATATATCGGATGACGATATAAAAACTTCTATCAATTCATATTTCGTTATCGTTTGTTTCGTGGCAACTTTTTTTATACCTTGTCGTTAGCAACAATCTAATCAACAAAAGGTAAAACAATCGCGTGGCTCCGGTGTCCGCTTGTTTACCTTTCACATAAACCTTTCACAATAAAGTAGCAGACGAACCTGTTGAGATTTTTCAAAGTAAACTGAATCAGGTGAAATAGTATGCAGAGTGTTTACGGACGAGAAGCTAAAAAGAGCCGTCAGGTGCTAAAAAAAAAACAACCTTAGAACGGGCTTTGTCCCGCAGCACGCCGTGTAATAAATACAAAGATAATTGCGGCTGTTTCAACTTATGTTACACTCGACTCCAGGTACACGACGCCTAGCTAAAAACACTTCACACAAGTTGAGTTGCCCGAGATTAAGAATTTACAGAAAATGTAAAAGTGTTTGTTATATATATCGTTGTCGGGACGATAGATGTCTTATGTCAGGATATGAGATTTTGGGCATATCGCACAGCCCTAGTGCTTTGTTCATTAACAGAGTTGTTAAAATAAGGAGAATTAAATAAAAAATAAGAAAAATCCAGGATCTGTTTCTTTGCTCTTTTTTTAAATTTTTTTTTAATGTATTATAGAAGTATCGGATTGGGACTCTGTATCGGTAGATACTCAAAATCAAATGACTCGGATTCGAGGGCAAAAAAACCTGATCGGGACATCCCTAGACTCGTGGAGTTCAGTTTGACGTGACCGGGTCAGTCACGTCAAATGTCCTATCTCTTTTACTGGTTTCCATTTCCTGGTCTCTTCAGCACCTCCTATTGGACGGTTTACGCCAAGTTGTAAAAACTCAAATTAAAAGCAATAAAAATTTCTAAGATTTTTAAGAGGAAAGCTAAGACTTCAAAACGGCTCGCCTATCTGTGCATTTATTCACCACACACTTCGACTCGCTCTATTAATTTGTTTGTTTGCTGTGTTCCAGATTTATGGCAACCAATGACCTGATGACGGAGCTTCAGAAAGACTCGATCAAACTGGACGACGACAGCGAGAGGAAGGTTTGTGTGCATGACCTCACACTGCTTTACTGATGTCTGTCTGATGTCTGATGATTGATTATAATTTATTGATACTTTGATGAACAGGTGGTGAGGATGATTCTCAAACTGCTGGAAGACAAGAACGGAGAAGTTCAGAACTTGGCTGTCAAATGGTAATTTATTTGATTTTAAGTTTTCATTTTTTATTTCCTGTTTGATTGTATCTGTGTTTTTGACTGTGGGTGTATTTGTTTCAGTCTGGGCCCTCTGGTCAGTAAGGTGAAGGAGTACCAGGTGGAGACGATCGTGGACACTCTGTGTACCAACATGCTCTCAGACAAAGAGCAGCTCAGAGACATTTCCTCCATCGGACTTAAAACCGTTATTGGAGAGCTACCGCCAGCCTCCAGTGGTAAAAAATACCACTAGTACTGCACTCATAGCAGCAGATATTCCACTCAGTACCACTGCTGAGCGAGCAAGTTTTGATTTGAAGTAATTTCAGGAATCTTCAGATCTTTAATGTTTTTCTGTGAAAATGTAAAAATTATTTTCCCCATCTCAGGTTCAGCTTTAGCAGCCAGCGTCTGTAAGAAGATAACAGGTCGTCTCACAAGCGCCATCGCCAAACAGGAAGATGTGTCTGTGCAGCTGGAGGCACTCGATATCATGGCCGACATGCTCTGCAGGTACGTAGTCGGGCAGTCGCTGATGCATGGTGCTGGTGCAGATGATTTTTTTGACTTGCTCTTTGTGTCTCTGTTTGCAGACAGGGGGGTCTGTTGGTGAATTTCCACCCCTCCATCCTCAGCTGCCTTCTGCCTCAGCTCACCTCCCCCCGACTGGCTGTCAGAAAGGTGCATCCCACTGCTTTGACCTTTTGTGTTTTTAAGGTTTCAGGAAGCTGTTTGAGTCCTTACACAATGTTATTTGGGTATTTCAGAGGACCATCATGGCTCTGGGCCACCTGGTGATGTCCTGTGGGAATCTGGTCTTCATCGACCTAATCGAGCACCTCCTCGCTGAGCTGGGGAGGAACGACAACATGTCAACCACCAGGACATACATCCAGTGCACGGCGGCTATCAGCAGACAGGCTGGACACAGGATTGGTGAGATCGGCCTCCACGCTGTTATGTCTCTGATTTAGATATGAATCCTCCCTGACCTCTGACCTCTCATCTCTCTTTTAACAGGTGAGTACCTGGAGAAAATCATCCCTCTGGTGGTGAAGTTCTGTAACGTGGACGATGATGAGCTCAGAGAGTACTGCATCCAGGCCTTCGAGTCCTTTGTCAGGAGGTAAAACCAGGTCCGACCGAAGAATCTGTGGTGGCGGACCCTCCTGTGCTTACTGCTTTACTTTAATTCTTTTCAGGTGTCCCAAAGAAGTTTACCCACACGTCCCCACCGTCATCTCCATCTGCCTGCGCTACCTGACGTACGATCCCAACTACAACTTTGATGATGAAGATGAGGACGACAACGCCATGGATGCTGAGCAGAACGACGAAGACTACCAAGGTACAGAAACCCTGACTCTGGCTATGGCTGCTGAAGTCAGAGACCTCCAGTTTATGTTCAGCTGTTAATTCTCAGCTGATTGGTGCTTTGGAGTCACATGACACAGCCCACTTACCACACGCTTGTTCAAATCCAAATGAGACAATTGAACATTAATCGCTGTACTCGTCATCTCTTCATTTCCTTTCTAGGCAGCGACGACGAGTACAGCGATGATGACGACATGAGCTGGAAGGTTCGAAGGGCGGCGGCGAAGTGTTTAGACGCCGTTGTCTCGACTCGTCATGAGATGCTGCCAGAGTTCTACCGCACCGTGTCTCCAGCGCTCGTCTGTCGCTTCAAGGTAGTGTCATTCGATCTGCCTCCATCTCTGAGATGCGTAATGATGACCTCAACATGTGACCTGCCCCTGTGTGCTTGTCTGTGTGTTCGTGCAGGAGAGGGAGGAGAATGTGAAGGCGGATGTTTTCCACGCCTACCTGTCGCTGCTCAAACAGACCAGACCAGCTCAGAGCTGGTTGGCTGATCCAGACGCCATGGAGCAAGGAGACACGCCACTGACGATGCTGCAGAGCCAGGTACGCTCTTGCTGTGGGCAGAGCTTACAGTTGATGGTGATGAGCTGCACTTTTGTCTTACTGCTCGCTATGCAGAAGCATAATATATATATGTTTTTAATGATTGAAATGAAGTATCTATGGGATGTTACAGGAGCTCTGGAGCAAGTTATGTTGGATACAGCAGATAAAAAGGTGTGACATCACCACCTGCTAACCAATCAGTGCTCACTATACTTGTTAGAAACCGGTAAAAGCACAGTTTCTCACAGGTGTCTAGCTGTAGTTCAGCTTTCTTACAGCAGATGTCAGTGCTGCACAGCTTTTAGGAGCATCTTTGATTCTCACGGCGACAGGAAACCCTCAGCATCGTGCACGGCTGACCGCAGGCAGCAGAAAAGTACCTGTGGTGGTCTCCTGTGATTCTTTGGTGACACCTCTCGCCTTCCACAGGTCCCCATGATTGTGAAAGCTCTGCACAAACAGCTGAAGGAGAAAAGCGTGAAAACCCGTCAGTGCTGCTTCAACATGCTGACTGAGCTGGTAAACGTCCTCCCGGGTGCCCTGACTCAGCACATCCCGGTCCTCATTCCAGGTAACACTGCCACGGGCGGAGATTAAACTAGATATGACAGAATAGAGTCACCTCACATGGATCCACATATTTTTTACCAGTATTTTTGTAGTTCTTTACATAACTGTGTGTACCAGTCGTGTAGCATTGGTGCTAGAAAGCTATAAAACCCTCCCTAACAGATTTCAGGGAGGATACAGGAACATGCCCACAAAACAGCATCTTAGTCAGATGTCAGAGTGGCGGGCTTTCTGCTGGGGTTAGGTTAAGGATCCAAAACATTTTGTAGAGACTCTTGGGATGTTTGATGTTTCAAACCTGTGGGTGAAACTTAGTGCTGGGTAGGGGTGGGCGGTAGAAGCGATATAAATTTGGCCAACGGTAGAGATTTTGACTATAGCGCTCTACTGCGATAGCACATGTTGACGGTGTCATCAAGCTGCGCCTGTTTCAGTTGAAAGCTGCATGTTGTTGCAGTATATTAATGACTAACCTCGTATTGTGGATGGGTTATCGCTGTTGTTGTCCTGACTAAAGTTTGGTCCGTTTACAGCATCCTGCCATGTGATTGTATTTGTCCCTAACCATCAACTTTCATTGAGTAGAAAATGGTTAGAGTGATAGCAGAGCTGTTTAATAAATTTAAATTGAATCAATTCTGTTTTCATGGATGGCTGAATGTTAAACTTAATTGTGACACCTGGTAAAGCAGCAACGCTGATCATTTTAATAAAGATGAAAAAATTTAGACAGTTTTTAACTCTCAGTGTGCCTCAGAGTTTGTTTGACTTTAGGACCTGAAGCGGATGGAGTTTTGGACCCAGATTACTCCACGGGGTGCCAGACTTTGGTAGCAGTAATGCTCCGATAATCATCAAGTAGTGCGGCTTTGTAGGTTACCAAAGTCGTACTAAAACATTTTTTGACCTAAAATCGGTTTGATTTCAGTAAGCACAACCAGAATTGATACATAAGTCATGAGGGTTTTAAGTGTGCCTTTTACCATGGAAAAATGGTATAGAGAAGAAAAGCATATATCGCAATATATATCGTTACCACACATGCTTCAAATTATACCATGTATACCTAGTGCTGGGGTTACTTTGTAGGGGATGCTATGGAGCTGTGTGAGTCTTGATGGCAGTGAGATAATCGTGTGTGTGCTTGTTTGCATTTGCAGGTATCATCTTCTCTCTTAATGACAAGTCGAGCAGCTCAAACCTGAAGATCGACGCTCTAGCCTGCCTCCATGTCATCATGGTCACGCACCCCGCTCACGCCTTCCATGCTCACGTTCCTGCCCTTGTCCCACCCGTGGTGTCATGCGTGGGAGACCCCTTTTACAAGATCACTTCTGAGGCTCTGCTTGTTACTCAGCAGCTCGTCAAGGTGGGAGTCAAACTCACAACCTCCTCCTTTCTGTTACATGTTTAATATCACAAGTGATTTTTATCCTCCCTCCTGTTCTGTGTCTCCACCAGGTGATCCGACCGTTGGACAGCCAATCAGAAGCCAGCGACAGCTTCGATCCCTCCCCATACATTAATGACCTGTTCACCTGCACCATTAAGCGCCTGAAGGCTGCTGACATTGACCAGGAGGTGAAAGAGCGAGCCATTTCCTGTATGGGGCAGATCATCTGTAACCTAGGTAACGCCCTTTCTTTCACATACTTGCCAGTCACATGATGTGATATCACAAAGCTTCCCTCGGTTTAATGTTTTGCCGTTTTCCTGTACAGGTGACCATCTGCCCGCTGAGCTTCCAGGAACGCTTCTGATCTTCTTAGAACGCCTCAAAAATGAGATCACAAGGCTGACGACGGTGAAAGGTAAGCCCCACCCACACATCAGGCATTTCTAAAAGGAAACTTCTCTCATTTCTGCTTCCATATTAAAATGTACTTCACCACGATTGAGCTGCTAGTGTTTTATGCTCGTGTGTGTGTTTGTGTGCGCACGTGTGTGTGCAGCTCTGACGCTGATCGCCGGCTCGCCACTGAAAATCGACCTGAGGCCGGTTCTTCCCGACGCTGTTCCCATCCTTGCCTCCTTCCTCCGCAAGAACCAGCGAGCCCTAAAGCTCTGCACGCTGGCCGCTCTGGACATCCTGCTCAGAAACTACAGGTAAAAAAGACAGACACACACACCTGTAAGCCCTCCCCCCAAACCTCAGCTCCACCATCCTCACCCTCTCCTCCTGTGCTTCAGCTCTGCAGTGACTCCAGTGATGGTGGACGCTGTCCTGGCCGAGCTGCCTCCTCTGATCTCTGAGAGTGACATGCACGTGTCTCAGATGGCGCTGAGCTTCCTATCCACACTGGCGGTGACTCACCCGTCCTCGCTGGGTCAGCTGAGTGGAGGGAACATCCTCCAGCAGCTCATCGCACTGGTTCGATCTCCGCTTCTGCAAGGAGGCGCACTTGCTGCCATGCTTGACTTCTACCAGGTACTGCCAGCTTCCCTTACCTTTGGTGTGTGCGGTTGGTGTGAATACGTGTATTAATCATGTGACTTACTGCTCAGGCGCTCGTAGCCACCGACACTCCCGGCCTGGGCTACATGGACCTGCTGAGGATGCTCACTGGCCCCGTTTACTCCCAGAGTGCCGCCCTGCCGCACAAACAGGCATACTGCTCCATTGCCAAGTGCGTCGCTGCTCTGACCAGAGCCTGTCCCACTGAGGGGCCCGCAGTGGTGGGACAGTTCATCCAGGTGAGTCAGAGTGAGCAGCGTTCACCTCTCTGCAGGTTAAATGAGCTTATTTTGAGGTTTTCATGGCCTGTAGGGGGCGACACCTTCCAAACGGTCTTTTAATTTCTGACCTTCCGATGAACAGCAAGCAGTAAGAGCCACGAGATTCAGAGAACTTGTGTTCCTCACAGGACGTGAAGAACAGCCGCTCCACAGACTCCATCAGGCTTCTCGCTTTGCTCTCATTGGGTGAGGTTGGACACCATGTGGACCTCAGCGGCCAACCAGAGCTCAAGACTGTCATTCTGGATGCTTTCTCCTCCTCCAGCGAAGAGGTAACAACAGCTGTCTACGCTCTTAATCCAGATGTGACATCCTCCAGTTCTGCTTTCCTCACTGCACTGTTCTTTCTGAATTAAGTTAAAAAGTTCCTTTTTTTTTTTTTAAAAAAAAGGTTTTTACTGACTAAATAAGAAAAGATGATGAAAATGATGCTAATCTTTGACGTGACATGTTCAGAGGAAGCGATGAGCTTTTCTGGAGCTGTTCACCTGTGCTGCTGTTTCGATGGAGATTAAGCTGCCTGCTCTCTGTGTCGCAGGTGAAGTCGGCGGCCTCGTATGCGTTAGGCAGCATCGCGGTGGGGAACCTGCCAGAATACCTGCCCTTTGTCCTGCAGGAGATTTCCTCCTCCAAGAGGCAGTACCTTCTGCTTCACTCGCTCAAAGAGATCATCAGTGAGGAAAAACACATATGAGATTTCCTGCATGTGTGTGTATGTTTGGTTTTAACGTTGTGTTTGTATGCAGGCTCTGCGTCTGTCTCCGGGCTGAAGCCCTACGTGGAGTCGGTTTGGTCGCTGCTGCTCAAACACTGTGAGTGTCAGGAGGAGGGAACCAGAAACGTGGTGGCTGAGTGTTTGGGCAAACTGACACTGATCGACCCGGAGACGCTGTTGCCCCGCCTCAAAGGATACCTGCTCTCAGGTGATCCACATGCTCAGCCAATCAGTCAGCTTGTAGTGGCTGTGAGGCCGATCGATATCAGCACTGATTTATCGATGCGCATTTCCAGGTTCGTCGTATGCCAGGAGCTCCGTGGTAACGGCTGTGAAGTTTACCATCTCTGACCAGCCGCAGCCCATTGACCCACTGCTGAAGAACTGCATAGGTAACACACACTCGTATCCGTGATCTCATTGTTTTGGTGACAAGTCAGGGTCTGAGATTGAGTGAAAAATTGAAACACCACAACAACTTGCATTACTGCTGGCTTTCCATCACTCGTGAACATGAGATACTTGAGCTCCACCCTCTAGGCAGAAACCCAGAGGGATCATCTCACCCATCTCTAGTCTCAGACTTGGAGATGCTGACCGCCATCACAGTCCCTATACACAGAGCTGCACGAGGTGAGGGTGCGCTCTGATGATGCAAGCAGAACCAGGAGGTGCGCAGAAAGCAAGGATCCAACTTTCAGCAGTGTGTGAAACTAGAAAATGGCGTATCAGACTTTGTGTTTTTGTTTTATTCTCGTCGTGGTGGCTTTTGGTTCTTGTTTTAATTTGCTAATTAACACATATTTAGTAATATAGTGGTAAAAATGTCCATGCACAGTTGTAATAAATACAAGTTACGATAGAAAAATTGGATCAGCTGTGAAAGGCTGTAGATGCAGGGCTTTTTCTCCTTCTTTATGTAAATTCTAAATATGACAAAGCGTTATTTTAATATTTAAACACTTTAAAATGTCTGAAGTTTTGTTTTTATCCTCCCACCCCCTTCCCAGTCTGTCCTCTGATTGGCTTTTTTTGTTCTTAGGTGATTTCCTGAAGACGCTGGAGGATCCAGACTTGAATGTGCGTCGTGTTGCCTTGGTAACGTTCAACTCCGCCTCCCACAATAAACCAAGTCTGATTCGTGAGCTGCTGGACTCTGTTCTACCGCAGCTGTACAACGAGACCAAGGTTCGGAAGGAGCTAATCCGAGAGGTGAGGACACCTGCAGCGGGGAGTCGATTGGTGGGAGGGGATCTGGCAGGTGGGGTCAGGTGTCTGACTGCTGTCCCACTGCTCTGCAGGTGGAGATGGGACCCTTCAAACACACGGTGGATGATGGGCTGGACCTGAGGAAGGCTGCATTCGAGTGCATGTACACTCTGCTGGACAGCTGCCTGGACCGACTCGACATCTTCACCTTTCTCAACCACGTAGAGGATGGTCTGAAGGACCACTACGACATCAAGGTGTGTCTGAGCCCCAGGACCTGGATCCTGAGGACAGAGTTACGAATCATACCTGAATTTTAACCTTTGGGATTTGCATTAAATTTAAGTTTAATTCTTCAATTAAAATTCAAATACCAGTGTCTGGCTTCATTTATGGTCTGGTGAAAAGCCAGGAGAGCCATCTAAGTATATCTGAGATCATGATGTTTAATCACCGTAAGGTGAAGACTACCTATCTGAATCATAGATAGTGAAAGTGCTGCTCCTGTTGTGTTTGCAGATGCTGACCTTCCTGATGCTGGCTAGACTGTCATCTCTGTGTCCCAGTGCTGTTCTTCAGAGACTGGACAGACTAGTGGAGCCGCTGAGAGCCACCTGTACCACAAAGGTATTTTTTAAACCAGTTTGGATCCAATGTATTCAACATATTTGTTTGTTGTGGACTTTTAAGAAATCATCCTGGTTAAAAATAACTCCCAAGATTCCTTGTGGTGTTCCTGGTGGCCAAGGTAATGCTATATGGTTAAAAGGAAGAAAGTATTGCTGTAGTCAGAAGTTTATATCTACTCATCACAGGCATAAATTTGGGGGTGATTTGGGGGATTTGAATGATTTCTTTAAACTGTTGTTTTGTTTTTTCTAATGTAGTTTATTTCTTTAAATTACACAGGATCAAATATATACATACACTCACTGAAATCTTTTTGTAAGTGGTGCTGAAGGTTCTATGATGTCTTTAATGGCTCATGCGTGATCATGATCAACTATAAGTGCTGATTTCTGTTTGCCAGCATAAAAAGGAAATGTTTGACAGCACTCAGTGGATTGACCAGTACTCAGATCAACGGGAAAGTCCACGGAACTCTATGATCCATGAAGGAGAATTATAAATATACAAAGGTCTCTTGAGGCCATTTCTAAACAGCAGCAATTTCCAAGCTCACTGGTTCTAACAACTGTATGTAACTACAAGTTATTCAGATTTGTTGCCACTTTGCCAACATTTGGAAGAAGACCCAGACTGTCACCCTCAGATGACAGGAAATTGGTTTGGATGTTCAAAGGACAACACAAAAAGCCACCAAGGCAGGGCTCTAGAGTGGGATCATATTTCTCAGTGGTGCGACTAAAAACAAAATCCTTGGTCGCACCGGTGCCACCAGCCCGTGTGGTCAACAACAGACACACATTATGCCTATATTGTGGTCTACACCAATTGGACCTCTCTTATTGGCCGTGGTCCAGATATTCCTGTAGGCGTGTATACATTTGAAAGTGCAGGCGAATAGAAACAGGTGAGAAGCTTAAATAAATAGCTCTGTCTCTACTGAAACCTCTGCAATTTTGCTCTGCTTCACTTCAGCAGCATCAGGTAATGTTCATGTTGATTCATGGTTTTCTTCAGTTTTTGTTCTACTGCAAAATATTTCTAAGGTTATCTGCTGTAAAAAGCCAGGCCAGGAAAATGTGCTTCATATTTTTCTGTGTTTTGTCCTCTATTACTTTGACACAAAGGCATCTGCTGTGATGCTCACACCTCTGAAGTCTCACAAGTGTCAATACTGATAAATGATCAGTATTATATTTCTGACTCAAAAGTCAAAATTGAATCAAATCAAATATTTTCTGTATACACAGCAATTTTCAAAAAGAAAAAGTAAACATGTAAAACAATGGGGTTAAGCAATACGGTTGAAAAATTTGCGTGCACCTAAATTTTGTGCTGGTGCACCGAAGAAAAAAGTTAGGTGCACCAGTGCAACTGTGGGAAAAAGTTAGTCTAGAGCCCTGCACCAAGGCTCAAGCTGGAAACTGTTGGAACGCCAACATCACTGTCCCCATTGAGGTCACTTTACAACACCAAGAAAGAATTCCCTGCTCCAAAATCAACACATTCACTCAACTGAAATTTGCAGCTGTCTATGTGTATGAGCAGAATGGCATCTGGAGAAAAGTTTTATGGTCAGAGGAGACACAGATTGAGCTATTTGGCCTCAGTGACAAGGTATGTTTGTAATAAACATATCAAAGGTGTACTCAAAGATGTACAATAATTCCATTCTGGAAAAATAACAGCTCAAACAAATAACAAAAAGCCCAAAATTAACATGACATTTATGTCATGTATGAGTGTGTACACACCTCTGACCATGACTGTATAAGGTAAAAAGTATTGGCCCCAGCACAGAACCCTGAGGAACACCATGACTCACTTTTGTGTTTAGATGATTCACTTCAGGAAGGTATCAAAGTGCCTTTGCATTACCAACTTTTGCTTATCTGAGGTTTTTAGATGTTTATTTAGATTTTGCACCACTGCTGTCCCTGGAATTGCGATTGCCTAGTTTTTGTTTTTTATTGGTTTTTTTTATTAAAAAGTCTCCAATGTCTCTGTAGGTGAAGGCAAACTCGGTGAAGCAGGAGTTCGAGAAGCAGGATGAGCTGAAGCGGTCTGCTATGCGAGCCGTCGTCGCACTGCTCACCATCCCCGAGGCCGAGAAGTCGCCGCTGATGTCAGAGTTCCAGTCTCAGATCTCATCCAACCAGGAGCTGGCGGCCATCTTCGACTCCATCCAGAGAGACTCCAGCTCTGCCAATATGGAGTCCATGGACACCAGTTAAAAAAAACCCATGGACAAAAAATTTCCCACAATGCAACACGGCACCACCCGCTGCTGGAGCGCTAACCCTGCAGCATGTTTCCATGACAACAGGACGCAAACACACACACAAACACACAAACACAAACACAGAATTGTAGTGACACACCCTCTCCTAGCGATCGATCGTTCCATGATGCATTGCACTGAACCAGCTGTTGGAAGAGAAAGGAAGTGGACAGATGGATGGACGGCTCACACATGGAGAAATAGGACAAAAACAAAAAATTATTACATACGAGGCTTGGAAGCTCCTCCCACTTCCTCTTTGTTTATTTAGCAAGGTCATCTAACTGGTTGATCTCCTTTTTCATCATCATTCTTGTTTTTTTTTTCTTTTCTTTTTTGTAATTCCTGAAAGTACCACAGGTACTGTACTGCAACCTGATTTGCCGCTGCTGAGTGACTGACAGTTGGCATGTTATTGAAACTGACCAATGGAAGGGCGGGGGGAAAACAGCCTTTCCCGCCTAAGCTGTGGTGACCAATGGGAGAAGGGCTTGCTCTGGGGTTTTTTTTTTTTCTTCATTTTTTGATTGATGTAGGCAACCAATAGGAGGCTACGGGGAGATGAGCAGCGGGCGGGATTTTACTGTGTATGGACCAATCAGCATCTTTGTTTCCTCCTGATTCAGTAGATCCACCATTGACCCCTCTTAGGAAGGGAGAGAGGAAAGAGGAGGGATTTATTGGATCAGGCCTCATCTGACCAGACCTGATTGGACCATAGTGGCTGTTGCCATGGTATTACAGTATAAAAACAAAGTAACAGTGTTCTGCTGGTTGTCCACCGTCTGGCTGCCTCAAACTTGTGTCCGCCGGTTTAGTCCGGTCAGTGTGGGTTTGATTTTTACTGTCTTGGTTTAATCCGGTCAAACCGGGTCCAGTCTAGTTCATTCCGGTCTGGTCAGGACAATCCACTGTTGTTAATCGCCCGAGGAAAAATAAAAAGGTCCATTTCTGCCTGCCTCCACGTTCCGACTGGGTTTTTTTCTGTGTTATGTGTTGTTATATTTTAGAGATGCTGATTTTTCTGGTGGTTTGACAATTTCTGAAAAGCAATAATCAGTATTTTATAATAAATTTAGTTTGATTGGATGCTTATTAAACACACAGCCCATTAAAAGGAACTGAGAATGATGACAAAGTTTTAGTTTCTAGGCCACAAACAGCCCAACAAAAACATTAATCACAGGCCGACTGCATCCACAATTGTCAGTTTACTTACAAGCTGTGCCAAATAAGATCAACCCTCAACTACAGTGAAGTCAAAAGGCTTACTCCACCTTCTTTCAGCTGGTCTGTAAACACGACACAAAACACATGTTTAATATGCTGCAGATGAACACTAGCTGATCCTAGTTTGATAAATATTTTTTTAGATTATCAACAGCTTCTTAGGATCCACGTGTGGGGCTCCAAACAGACTTTGCATAAGGGAAATTATTTCTGACTCTTGGAGCTGAACTACTTTATTACGCTTTATTACAGTCTGCCTTTGTACAGCAAGAACAGTTTTATTATTTTATTCATTACAGATACCAGACCCGCTAGGCTTCAGTCTTGAGCACAGACGGTGTAACGAGATCGTAGCTATCGGGAGGTAACCTCCTCATCTCTAAATTTCTGAAGCATTTCTGCCATTGGCATCTCGGTTCTAGAGAAATTGGATGCAATAAGAAAAAGCTGGCCTAGAGTACTACATGACATAAATTTACGTAAAGCAAGTGTTTCTCTTAAACTGAGTGTTCAAAGAGGTCCAGCCAGAAAGCTGTTTTCCCAAAGACTCTTTGCAGCCTTCGCCATCTGGTGGTCTTTAGTTTACAGCACTTCTGCATTGGCTTATTTTTTCCATCTCGGAAGCTACAATGCTGTGATCTGTCACTGCCACCACATTCTCATTTATTTCACTCTCCACAAAAGACTGAAAACTGACTAAAGTCAAAAATATATATCACAATTTTTATATAACCAAAGTGTGTATTTGCAGCAGTTTGAATTAAAATGTCAAAATAACAAATGAAAGACAACAAAATATAACATTAAAACCAATGTGTATTAGTTGTGTACCCCCCCTACAAACACAACACTTTTTGAAAATTACAGTTCACTCAAAATGTATTCTTTTTTTGAAATGTGTGGTGGTTGACTGTAAGTGCTTGAATCACAAAATGTTCAGAAATGCCGACCTGGATTTGGACTGTTTGTAGGGATTTTTCAAAATATCTGTAACTGAAACTATGAGAAGACCACCATGAGTGTGTTCAGTTTTGTGAGTCTAGTTTGTTGCAGCAGAGGGAGCCAGAGTTCAGGTCACAAACCAGAACAAACCAACCAGTTACAAAGAGAACAGTTACAAACAGGAGTCTATTCTGTGTTCAGTTTAGTTTTTGGTCAGCCTAGACCTGTCTAACTTTTCAGCACTGCTTAGCCAACAGGTCAGCACGGGGTGAGTTTTTAAAAATAACCGAGTCTTCATTAATCCCATTCAAACATACACTCATTTGGAATAACCCTGACATACTACAGAAAAATGATATGATTAATTTCGCAGACTGGAGTTGTAAAGGAATTAAATAGTTGGAACATATATTTGAAAGAACAGATTTTATTTTGTTTTTACAGATTTCTTAGACAATATGGGATTATGAATAAATTTAAAATATCAACAAATTAAATCTATAGTCAAAAAGAAAGTTAAGCCTATGCAAATCAAATTACAAACACCACTGGGTGTGCTAAAATTCCTTGATCTCAAAACCCCCAAATTACTGTCTAAAACATACAGGGCACTCTCCAAAATAGATGGTTTAGTATCCCTTCCAATTTGGAGATGAATCTATCAGTCAGTTTAGACCAAAACTTCTGTCTCAGATATGTTTAAAAACCTTTAAAGTGATTAGAAATCTTAGTCTACAATTACTACATGGAGTGCACTATACGGGTCAACGGATGTTCATGATGGGTTTTCTTCTAACAGGTGCTTACACTGTCAAGGGAATACACCTGACAGTTACATCCATGTTCTGTCCACCAGTTCAGAGGTTTTGGTGCTGGATATATGAAAACTTACCAAAGTGTCTGTAATGTAACATTCCAGGCTCCCTTTCAGTTTGCTTATCGGGCAACTTGATGATGAGATGATGTCACTATGGAGATGAATACAGTCCGCATGGCTCTCACTGCCTTATGCGTTGCTAAGAAGACTGTCCTCATGAATTGCATCTGGGGTTCCCCAGGAGTGGGTTTCTTTGGGGGCTCGACACAGGAGCTGTGTTCCTGACCTGGTTGGGGCTCTGGTGGCTCTTGGGTGGTGTTCTGGCAGGGCTGGGGGAGGGTCTGTGCTGGCGGACATATGTTATAGGTTGCGCTGCACCACCTCTGGGCTGGGGTTCTTGTTGGGCCTGGGGCGCTTGGTTCCTAGTTGGTGTGTCGCCAGGGTTGTGGATTGGTGCATGCACAGGGCCCTGGTACGGGGGCCTTCGGCACATTGGTGGAACTGGCGGCCTCTTGAGCTGGCGGGGAGGTTGTTATTATGGTCTCTGCTCTTGTGGAGTCTACTCTGCAGGTTAGGGGGGGAACCAGCAGAGGTGGAGGATGAACTCAACCTGGATGTCTATTGTCATATGTAGTTTGGGAGTTGCCTAAATGTTGGAGTGGGTGAAGTTTTTCCTCTAAGGTGGGGTGGGAGCTCTTTGGGGCTTGGTGGTGCTGCTGTTGTGGGCCCCAGCCTGAGGCCCCTCCCTTGGTAAATTTCATGGAATGAGGGTCAGTGGGGGAGCTGACAACAGAGTACTTGGCCCTCCTAATCCTAGTTGGGGGCCCTC
>VUQR01028512.1:0-16511 GCA_015108515.1 Hemichromis elongatus
TCTCGATTGGTTTTGTTTTAAACCATTCCATTGTTGCCCTGGCTTTATGTTTAGGGTCGTTGTCCTGCTGGAAGGTGAACCTCCGCCCCAGTCTCAAGTCTTTTGCAGACTCCAAGAGGTTTTCTTCCAAGACTGCCCTGTATTTGGCTCCATCCATCTTCCCATCAACTCTGACCAGCTTCCCTGTCCCTGCTGAAGAGAAGCACCCCAGAGCATGATGCTGCCACCACCATATCTGACAGTGGGGATGGTGTGTTCAGAGTGATGTGCAGTGTTAGTTTTCCCCCACACATAGCGTTTTGCATTTTGGCCAAAAAGTTCCATTTTGGTCTCATCTGACCAGAGCACCTTCTTCCACATGTTTGCTGTGTCCCCCACATGGCTTGTGGCAAACCAAATGGGACTTCTTATGGTTTTCTGTTAACAATGGCTTTCTTCTTGCCACTCTTCCATAAAGGCCAACTTTGTGCAGTGCACGACTAATAGTTGTCCTATGGACAGATTCCCCCAGCTGAGCTGTAGATCTCTGCAGCTCGTCCAGAGTCACCATGGGCCTCTTGGCTGCATTTCTGATCAGCGCTCTCCTTGTTCGGCCTGTGAGTTTAGGTGGACGGCCTTGTCTTGGTAGCTTTGCAGTTGTGCCATACTCCTTCCATTTCTGAATGATCGCTTGAACAGTGCTCTGATCTTTTTGTAGCCTAAGCCTGCTTTAAATTTCTCAATAACTTTACCTCTAACCTGGTGTGTTCTTTGGACTTCATGGTGTTGTTGCTCCCAATATTCTCTTAGACAACCTCTGAGGCCGTCACAGAGCAGCTGTATTTGTACTGACATTAGATTACACACAGGTGACTCTATTTAGTCATTAGCAGTCATCAGGCAACATCTATGGACAACTGACTGCACTCAGACCAAAGGGGGCTGAATAATTACGCACACCCCACTTCAGTTATTTATTTGTAAAATATATTTGGAATCATGTATGATTTTCGTTCCACTTCTCACGTGTACACCACTTTGTGTTGGTCTTTCACATGGAATTAAAATAAAATTGATTCATGTTTGTAGCTGTACTGTGACAAAATGTGGAAAAGTTCAAGGGGGCCAAATACTTTTGCAAGCCACTGTAGCTAAGGAAAAAAAACAGTTTTATTAAGAATAATTCCCTTGTGTACAACTCATCAAAGGTGGAAGGTTAAAAGATTGCTAGATGTCTTCGGGAACAATAATAACATTGTTTTATCTTGGTGCATGGCTATAGAAAGTCTTCATCTGGTCTGAGTGAGGTTAGTTCTGTTCACTTTGTAATCACATCATGCTTCTCTTTTTGAAAATGTCAGACTCTGCTGGGTCAACCTGTCAGCCTATACTCACGGGTCATATTTGCAGTTGGGGATGAAGGAGTGGTTTGCTTTATGACCCAGAGACGCACAGTATCTGTCCGTCTGCTCGAATGGCTGAGGGACGTCAATCACAGTATCCTCATCGAGTGAAATTGTGTTTCCATTCAGTGCCCAGTCCCTGCTGTCCACCTGATTAAAACACAAAGAAAACACAAATGCATTTAATGGGGAATAACACTACATGCATGCAAAAACATAGCACCCACACCATTGATTATCAACAGAAGCCTCATGTTAACCTATGACTTTTTGGAGGGACCTAACACCTAACTTGTAGAATTCTGCCAAGGCAAGCAGGGAGCCCTGCTTGTCCAATGAAATCTAGAAATCGACATCAGTTAAAACCAAACTGAACGTTATCTTTCTCCTTGGATTTTAGTATTAGTATTTGTATTTATTAGCAGTTTTTATCTGTTTAACATCAACTTTGAATTGTTTTTATCCTTATTCCATAAACGTTAGTAGAATTTTAGCTGAAATAAATTAAGATACTCACTACTTAACTACTCTTAATGACCTTGGTGCGGTTTTTGTGGTCTGTGTTTCATACCTCAGAGTGGGTGATGCGTACTCCATTATAAAAAGCCATCACAGTGTTGGCCTCAACATCTGTCTTGGCAAAAAGGCCCTGTCCTGCTCCTTTGATGGTAGAGTCTGCTACAAACACTCTGACAAACAGAGGCAGAGGTAAGAGTATGAAATACTGATCATGAATTCAAGAAGAACAATGTGATTGGTCAGTGTCAGGATTCCTATAAAACATCTCTACCTTTGGCTCTCATAAGGATCTGGAAGCAGAGTATGGGTGGCGATACAGGTGGATGTAGATTTGTCATACGAGTACACAGGACCTTTAAAAGAAGATTCTCACATTAGTGGGATTCTTTATCCACAACCCTTTTTCCATGAAACACATTAACCGGGGCCAGAGAAAATGACATGTGCATAGGTAGTGGACACGACAAGCAAGGCAAGCATTGGTTAACAAGTGAAATGTAAACAAAACAACAACAAAAAAACAACCAAACTTTAATTAGAATGATACCAAAGTGACAGTAATTCCTCTACATATATCTCAGAACTGTTCAGTCACATTAGTGATCTTAAAATGAAAGGTTGCATCCATGACTCCTGCTGACTTTTAGCTTAAATATTAGTTGTTGCATCTCGTGTTTCTGCAGTTTTTGTGACTGGACACTGTCCAGCTGAGAGAAGAGCAGCACTTGGTGTCTGCACATGTACATTCTGGACAAAGCTGTGCTCACCAATGGCAGTAAAACAGAAGAATAGCTACAGACAAGTGTGCTCGTCAAGCTGCCCTAGGCTCAGTTTTCCATCTGTTCATACTAAAGACATGCAAAGTAGTGGTAGCAGGTAAAGGGTCAGATTACACTGATTTATCATCTGGACAGCATATGTGATTAAGTGATGTGAAGAAATTAGTGTATAACTTAAAGCTTGGGGGGGGCTAATGAAGTTTAAATGACCTACAGCAGCGGTCGTCATCCACCAGGCCAGGGACCAGTACCGGGTCCGTGAATCGTCTGGTACCGGGCCGCGAGAGTTGAGGATCGGGTGTGAAATTTATGGTTTTCAGAGTTTTTATCGTTATTATTTATTGTTTTTATCATTAACTCAGTTTCCCTGAGTCTTTTACCATGTGTTATGCATAAATTTTCTTTTGTTTTTTGGTACCGGTACTAGTTTTATTTTGTTGTATTTATCAACAGCCCTTAAAGGCCGGACATAAACTGATCCATGGCACAAAAAAGGTTGGAGACTGCTGACCTATGCTATATATTAGTATGCTATACAATAATCTTCTGTAATATTGTAGGAGCAGAAAGTAAAGATGTCCAGGCAGAGTGCAGCAAAATGCAAAGAAAAGACTTTTAGCACAGGAAACACACGAAGTGAAAATTATGAAATGAGTTGTTTTAGTCTGGCCAATTTGTCAAACTGGCAAGCTATTAAGCTGCTAAACAATTTAATAGCTTGCCCATGCACACGATTGAGGATTCTACTGTGTGATTCATTAAGTATGCAGGATTTTACATTACACTAAAACAATCCATGTCACCATGCACTATACCATAGTATCAAAACTATGCAAGATTAATTAGATAAACTTGACAGCTGATTGAGTACAGTTTCTTGATAAAAAATTTATTATTACAGCAGAAGAATTTATTTACATCTATTAATGCTTTATCCTTTTGCATCTTGAAAATCTAACATAATCAATTTTAGAAAAAGTGCTATTTTTTATTAGATGCATTTACTCCTGAACCATGTACCCAAAAAGAAAAGTCTCTAAAAAGAAATGCCAACTCGGCCTAAGCGGACGTTCGCATTCCTTACTATTGGGGCTGATTTCGAAACGGGGTCTCCCAGTCTGGTTGGAGATGACAGCAGCAAGTCGAGCCTCAATTAGCTCTCCGTCCACAAAGCTTCCATATAGTGCAGTTCGACCGTCGGGGTAGATATACGCTACGGAGTCACCAGTCATTTCCCCGTCCTCGTTTACCTCCCCAAACACACAGCCTCTGTCCTAGACGCACCACAGTACACGCCAACATGCACAATACACATGGTTAGAAATACTTCTGCTATGTTCTGTATAAGCAGAAGTTAGACAGTAAGCTGACTCACAGGGTAGTAGACCCAGCATTCCCCACAGCGGTTGTTGTCTTTGTACTGGCCCTTGAACACCAGGTGACCCTCGCCGTCAAACTCCTGAGCAGGCCCATTAAGCTCTCCGTCCACATATGTCCCATTGAGGACACCCCCATCTTCGTAGGTGTACACTCCCTGACCCTGCAGAGCATCATCTACATAGAACCCCTCTAAAGTGCTGTGGGCGGGAAAAGAAGGACAGCTGCAATTAAGATTTTTAAATTTATAGTCTAAATTCAACCTTCAAGGTAATTAAGAACAGACAAAGGTTATTAGTGTCTTGAGTATGCCTTTCTGAGGTTTGTCTTACTATTCCTTCTTATTCAAGACAAACTTTAGTCCTGAAAAATAAAACCAGTGCTTAAACTCTAAAAAGCATAGCATACTATAATGTCATGAATATAATTTATTTTTAAAAAACAACCCTTTTTCAAAGTTGTGTGGTATTGTTTTGAGAGAGGTAGTGGTAGTATGGCATAAAATAACTCGTTTTCTACCATGAAAACTGGCATGTCTTACTGTTTCTTTTATTATTTACAATATATCCATGATAATAAGGCGTTTGTCAGATAAATGCAGAACCGACATCTTCCGTATCCGACAGTGACAGCGGTCAGATATAGTAAATGTTTTTAATTCAAGAAATCTCAGATTTATGTCCCCATCAGTGATCCTTTTTAGTTTTGTATGTTTACAGTACCTTCCATCAAAGAAGAAGAACTTGCCCTTGCCATTTTTCTCTCCGTGGGTGAAGTGTCCTTCAAAGCGATCACTGGACGAATAGGTCACAGTGCAGAAACCATGGGGCTGACCATCTTCATCCAAAGGACCTGAAAATACATGCACAAAATAGGTTTCAGTATGATCAGGATTTGTTTTATAATGAATTCAGGTTATCTGAAATAGATCCCAGATAGGCTCATCCAATTATTTTTCATGGATCTACCAAAAAACACTCAACAAGACATGTTCAGCTGATTTAGACATGTACTACAAATAAAGCCTGTAAAGGTTTCCTTTGAGGTCCTCAAGCCCTTTTCTTAAAAGCCTAAATCACTTCCTTTATTCATTGTTACATTTTAAGCGGATCCTTCATGGAGCAGCAACAGAACCCATCGATGATTACAGAGGCACCTGGCTGAAAGGATATGTCAGTCAATAATTTGTTTTTGGACACTTTTGCTAATAAAACTAAATTGCGACATCTCTATTTTTTACTCTGTTTTGGTCTACTCCAACAACTCATAGAAAAAAATCTTGCTTTAACCATTATGTTTAACCAAAACATTAGTTGCGATTTGTAAAGTTTGAACCAAAAGATGCCTAAAGTCTATTTAAGTAAGGGGAAATGCATAGCTAGGTCATTATTCTCAAAATTCTCACTTCTACCGGTGTTGACATAGCTCAGCAGAAACACTTGATCATTACATATGGCGATACAAACTCATACAGGGTTGTTTTTAAAGATTGATACTGATATTCGGTGATTTAGTAACCCGGGTTTCCAGTATCAGAGGTGTCGTTTTCTCTCAGACAAATTAAGCAGAAACAGATTTCTTGACATTAGTTACTCAAAGTTATTTAACAAGATCGTGACAATACAAATTAAGAAGCAATGAAGTTGAAGAGTGCCCTCTGATGGACAAACTGCAACATCAACACTCAAAGTTGTTGAATGCGTCTCTCGTCTCTGTTTTATAAATTGTATTTATTAGCCATCAATAATCTGGCAAACAGCAAATATTATCCAATAATATCAGCCTACTCATAAATCAGTCAGGCTCTAAAGCAATTAAAAATCAAACATTGTTGCTCCTCTATGCTTGTTTACACTCTGAAGTTCCTTTCAAAGAAAACTCGAACAGAAGAATAATTCAATAAATTCCCATTAGTTGTTAATAAGACACTGAACCAATTACAATATTTTATTTCAGTCAGGACATGAAACGGTAATGCTGGTGTCAATACACCAACTAAAATCTATTTTATTACGCTATGAAGTATAAGGAAACAGTAGTGCAACATGATACTGTTGTATTTGCAGAATTCAGTAGGCCAGACTTCCAGCGTCCAAACCAGTGCTGAGTCAGGGAAACGGGTTAAACCGCTTTAACCACTCCGTCAAGGGCCAGTTATTTACTCGGGGTGGTTAGAAAGCCTTTGCGACGGTGTTGGTGCCAGTTAAACAACCTTCTGACTTCCTAAAGCGTGTCTAGTCGACTTCCCTTCAAAGAGCACGGTGATTAGCTCTGGGACGGACAGTGTGCTAACGGGGGCTCAGAATAGGGTTCGTAGCTTTCGTACAGCACTGTGTGCTGCACAGCGGGGTTTCTGTTTGCCCGGGTCTCCTAATGTGACAGCACTACTTTACTCCGACACAGTGAAATCTCAGTCCAGCCTCAGAACGAGGCAGAAAGTAACACCACATCATCCGCGTCTAACGGTGGTGCTAGTTTTTTTTTTTTTTAAAGCGCAGTAACGAGTGCAGCACTGAAACAAAACGCAACAATTGGTGTCATTCTGCATTTCCTGCCCTGAAGACCTTAACACAGCAGCCACGCTGGCAGCGGAGCATTAATACCCCACATACCGCCCTCATGCGCCTGTCCGGCGGATCTCTTTGTCAAACAGAGGGCCTGGCGCTCCGAACTACGGAGCAGGCCCGACGACAGATTCCCTCATGAAGATTTGTTTAAAGAGAATCGACACCACGCAGCCAAAGTGCTGAAAATACCTTCTCCACAGTGTGGATGTAGTCATTCACGGGTACGCGCCATTAATGGAAGAGTTTACGTACCTTCTACAACCTCTTCTACATTTTCATCATCGCTGTCCATGCTGCAGGAGACCGCTGTGACCACACCACGGCTTCGACTGCTTTTCCTGCCACCCATGTGGCGTCGTTTGGGGACGATAACATGACAACCGGCGACACGTTTTTTCATATGCCAGACGTTTAGTCGGCATTTTCACTGAGCAGCAACTTGCACGAAAATATAGCGTGTTTACATAAAACTAGTAGGCCTTTATTTAAAACGTCAAAGTTTATTAAGAATGTATTAATAATAAGAGATCTCAACACACTTTCTTTTTAAAAATCATTAGAGTAAATAAACTGACATAGCAACTAGATTCCCCACCAGTTTACATAAATAATTAATGTAAACATTTAATGGCATTTCTTTGCTGTTTCCGCTCAAAGAGTTTTGAAATAACCATTATATAAGATGACCTTTTCTTCTTCTTTCGGCATTAAGAAGAAGAAAAGGCCATGTCACCTTAACCTTTTCTGTCACAACAGCCCTCTGCATGTCCTGCTTCACTATCTATGAACATCCAGGCGACTTCGTTTTTAACATCCACAGTATTTCCACTTTACCTCATTTGAACATGTGCAAACTTACTCAACTTCATCTCCCAAGCGGTCCACCTGAGCTGTCCCTCTGATGTGTCCATGCTGGTCACTCCCAGGGAAAATCTTAGCCTCAAGTGTTTTTGTCAGTGACATCACTTCCAAACCAAACACAACAGGTCCTACTGCCAGTTTGTAAACCCAGCCATTCTCTCTTATTGCCATCCTTCTGCAACACATCACTGATGACACTTGCGCTCTCTTCTTCTCCTCTCTATCAAATGTATTCCTCTTGGTTGACTCCTGGTATTTCAACCTTTCCTCCTTCCCTACATCTACTCCTTGCAGCTTCAGTGTTATACCTGCCTTCTTTGTACTTCTCTCAACACTGTTTCTCTGTATGAAGCCCTCCTGCTGCTCACCGATCTTCACCTCTCTAGCCTCAAGAAGTGCTTCCCATAGCTTCATGGTATGGCTCATCAGCTTCATCTTCCTACAGCTACTACAGCTCTGCACACTGCCCTCTTTCCCAGACATCTCTATACCTCCACATGTAAATCATCAGGACCAACTACCTTTCCACAGCCTCTTCATAGCTACCCTCACTTCCTCCTTACTACACTTCCTGATTTATTAACATTCCTTTATATGTCATCCTCTTACTCTCATTTTCTTCGATCATCACTTTCTCACTTTCACTTTCCCAACACATTCCCTTCACTTGTTAGGGATATATATCTGTGCGTGTGTGCATTTAGTCTGTAGTTAATCGCTGTAGTTAAGGACCATCACATGTGCATATATGACTATATGATATCCTGATGATAAATCAACAGCAGGTATTAATGTTTTAACCAAGCTTTTTTTTTTTCTTACTGAGTATTAGTGGTAGATTTCATACAGAGCCCTTCCCACCAATGGCAGATCTTTAGCTGCACACGAGTCACGGGACTTGAAGTTCCTCCTATTTGTTATGTAAACCTGACTTTGTATTAGGAGCAAACTGTAGGACGGCTGTGATCTTCCTAACAGTACAATGGAAACCGACTCCCCTCTTTTGTTGGCTGCAGTTTCCCTGCTGTCAGCTCTGCACATGGGTAAGTAAAACACAGCAGCTTGATGAATGTTGTGTAGGTCAAGATATTGTCACAGTTTAATAATAATGTGGATGTGTTTTGCCTGTGGTAGGTACTGTGCAACAGCAAGACTAGGCAAGTTTCACACTTAGCACTCATTTAGAGACCATCAGATCACTAATGTCTGACATTAGGGATTCTTCTTGTCAACAGCTTGAAAATGCTTTCACACACAGGAAAGCCCATACATTCTAAATGCAAACAATATCCTTATTACTTTAAATGTTTGCATTTAACTTTATGCTCATTTAGGAAGTTTATTGATTTATACTAAGTGATCTGCTCTTTTTGCACATATGTTGAGCAGTATAGATGTGAAGGGTTGCCATTTTTTATATTATTTTCAGACTTTGATTCTTGTGGGCCTTTAATGTGGCTTCAAGCGTTTCTTTGCCCAAAAAATGGTGTGCTGGTTTAGCTATCACCTGGAAAGTGTTAATTGGAATTCTTGATCATGGCTGTTGTTGAGATGTTTGATGCGTTTTCTAATGTGAAACCACAGTTTATCGTGAAGCTCAGAATATTCTTCTGGGTAGACTCTAGACTCTGCTGAGCATTTGGACAACTATGAATCTGCCTTAAAATAGAGGAGCTGATAAGTGCCTGCTCTTCAACTGACACTTCAGGGAGCTCTGCTCAGTTTTATCATGGTGGTATACAGAGAGAACTTCATCACTTGGATGTTGTTCCAATGTGCAATTTTATACCTTGAAAACAAAATCTACAGTTTGTTAAACTGTGCAGCTAAAATAGGAAATATACTTATTATTTATACAAAGAAAAATGTAAAGAACCCTCTGCTCGCTGTCTCGCCTCAGGCTACCTGGCTCGGCGGGTAGGAAGATCCAGGATGGCTCACAACATCTTCCCCCCTGTTGTCACTGGACCTCCAGAATTTGAGAGGACATTCCGTGCACAGTAAGAAGACAGACCTGATTGTAACGCTGTAGTCAAATGAACACAAGGGTTAGATGAATCACTTAACAGCTGTACTGTAATGGGTCACTCTTAAGAGATGAGGCAGGTGATTAAGACACAGGAAAGGGCTCACAGTGAGTTGAGGCTGGACACTAAGCAAGGAAAAAAAAGGAGTGAATCAGGAAGTGCAAAGGCATAGTAAGGGGAAGTGCGGTCAGCTATGAAGAGGGATGGAACAACAGTTAGTCCAGATGACATACCTGTGGAGGTACGATGATTACAGACTGACCAGTTAACTATAGCTATCAAAAGACATCTCTTTTGAAACTTGTTATTCTTGAAACTACTAGTCTGACTACAGAGCGATATGGAAGAGAAGCAGTGGAGTTTTTAACCACTGCTTAACATAATTAAGGAGAGTCAGAAGAATGCTTGAGGAATGGAGAAACAGTTTACTGGTACCATATGATAAAGTTATGCAAAGGAGTTTCTGAAGCTAGGTTAAGAAGAGAGCTGGCAATCAGTGAGCAGCAGCATGGCAGAAGGAGTTACCATATGATCTGTAGTGAGAGTAGGGACAAGGTGGAGATCCAAGGATGTCCTAACACTACCTGTGTTTGTTCTCAGTCAGAACTGTGTGGAGTTCTACCCTCTCTTCCTGGTATCGCTGTGGACCTGCGGCACCTTCTTCAGTGAGGTGATTGCAGCTGCAGGAGGGCTGGTGTACATAGTCGCTCGACAGATGTATTTCAGTGGATATGTCACATCCATAAAGAAAAGGTCTTTCGTGATACTAAAATACCAAATACTTAAAAGCAGACAATAGCAGCACTGACTTGAGGGTATCTGATGTGTGACTTTTTACAGCACGCTGACTGAGTACTTTCTGCTTTGCAGGTTACCTGGCTTTATTCTGAGTTTGGTTGTCCTCGGCATTCTGTCTCTGCTGGGTTCGATTGGAGTACTGCGTGGAATACTATACAAATACTTTCTTACCTAGCTTTGAAAAATGTCATCAAACTGTGCAAACCAACAAATAAAGTTATTTGTATTTTGCAGAAGTTTTTATACAATTATTTTCCAAGGTTCATATTTTCAATTAATTATAGTTTAGTGTAGGTTTACTTGTTCAGTTGTTGTTGTTTTTAATTAGTTTCGGTGTGCTATTTAACATTAACTTTTCAATTTTATTTTGAGTTAACTATTTTTTCTCTGTATACTTTCAGCTTAGTTTTAGTTCATTAATATAATCTTGGAACAAGGACATATAATAGTATAAATATATGTTATATTTAACTGTGTGACTGTGGCCTGCATAGCTTATCTGCAACAACATTTTCCAAATTTTAAAAAGGAGTGGCTTTGCAGTTTAGCCTCAACTGTGCAACACCTTAAGTGTTTTTTTACGGCTGTTCAATGAAATAACTGCAAACAGTGAAAAAAAGGGGAAAAAAGGATTAACTATTCTGATGTCGTTCTGTTGTTTGTCCTAGCGAGTTGTACATCGCCTCCTGGCGCCTGTGAGGTGCCACTGCCTGATAATAGCCAACGAAATTAAGCACCGCCGAGAACCTCAAACAGTGCTAAATTACGATAGTCTTTAATTTTCCTTTCGATATTTGGCACAGCAACGTTTGTTTTTCACGTCGCCGGGTATGGGTCCTTTCATTTTACAGCTTATACCTAACTACGTGTGGCAGCTAATTTTAAACAGCATCCGGCTAACGGTTATTAGCATAGCAGCAGCTAGTTAGCAGCACACCACTAGCACGGTGTGGTTTACTTTCGCCAGCCGGTCTTTTTGATCAGTTTTTATATATACCCGTGCTTCACGGGATCTTTAGAAGGGTCCGATAGCAGTAAAACCTGTGGTCTTAGGGTTTAGCTGTTAGCATTATTAACGCTGTTGTAGATTTATACATTTGTGAGGTAGTGTCTCAGTCACTGCGCTGCACTCCTGTGTGTGAGAAAAATAAACTTGTTAAAATGTGTTGTTATTATAGGTGTATCAAAAATGCTGATTAAAAACAACTGTGTGTACCGCATGACAACAAAATGTAAGCTGTCTAGCATAGGCAAATGACCAGAACAGTTTTGGTAAACAGCATTTCATCCTGTTGTGTAACATACGTGTGAAAAGCTGTGCAGTAGCTTTTGCTACAAACACAGTGGACAACCTAAATTCCAAACATTTAACTGTCTAATGTTCCCGCAGTGTCCCCGAGAGTCGCAGCCCTGCATTCCAAAAAGGAAGACGAGTACTTCACCATGAGCTCAGAGGATGGTGAGACGACACACACACACCTTCACGGTATGCATGTTCACTCATTCCTCTGTGTGTGACCGATCCGTTCACCTGCTGCAGGTGAAATGGAGAACCAGGCTGAGCTGGAAGAGAAGACCAGGCTCATCAACCAGGTGTTGGAGCTTCAGCACACTTTAGAAGGTAGGCAGTGCAGCCTCACAGCTTTTATTGCTAAAATAGAAAATTAATGGAAGTTTTATATATAAACTGTGAGGTTTATTGTGAGGTGGCTTAGTCTCGTGTTTGACTGTTAAGCGTGGTGCAGCTACAGACACAGCTCTGCAGCTTCATGTCACATCTGAATTTTACAGTTTCTAGATGAACGTTGCTTCTAAATGTACTGCAGATGGGTTTTTAGTGTGAAACATCAAACTATTGATTTCTCTATGTGAATGTAACTGTTTCAATGTTACTGTGAATGTGTCTGAATCAGCAGAATGTTCACAGATTGATAACACACAGGAACACTGCATCACTCAGGGTGGATTTGACCTGAAGTGCAAACTTCTTTCTTAAATCAGCGTAGTTTGGCCCGTTGAACTCTACTGATGGTAGAAACTCATTCTGAGAGTTCTGGATGGATTCACTCTCCCTCATTAACTGACAGAAAGCTCACTGTAATGACTTTTCGGACTGATAGTTTTCATTATAATCTGAACCAGACGTGTTACCTTTAAATGACACAGGATGGATCAGAAACGGTGCTCCATTTGATTTGTGGCAAATAGGTTTTCACAGCAGGTACATGGTGCATATGTGGTCATAGAAAAGATCCCCAAAACTGTATTAAACATATGTACTAAATAATGAATTGTCAGAAAACAAACATTTTGTATAGTGTTTGAACACCATTGGGACAAGGTGACGTCAACCTAACCCTACAGTCTGTGCATTGTGGACAAAGTCCTTAGTGTTTCACACCAAGTCAGTGGTCGATGGTGGCCTTAGTGATGGCCTACTTTCCTGATAATTTGAAAGCTTATTATTGTTAAATATAATTTCCCCTGCTATGATTTTATCTCCACATGTAACCAGCACGTGCAACACTGAGATGTGTTGTGTGGACGCACATTTATTTTATGTGTTTGTGGAGTGGAAAGATCAGGAGCTATGACAGAAATTGAGGAAACACAGAATAGATCTCCCTAATATAACAGTGTTTTTTTTAAATATGGCATCTAGTGTAATGATGACGTTTTAAATGTAATTAATTGTCCAAATATTGTCATATATAGTTAAAGGCTATATGAAAAAGTTGGGGTTTACATCAATAACTCATGTAGTTTCCACATTCCTGTATGGTTGGCTGATGTTTTTCTTGATGTGTTCAGACCTGTCTGCCAGAGTGGATGCTGTAAAGGAAGAGAACCTGAAGCTGAAGTCGGAGAACCAGGTGCTGGGTCAGTACATTGAGAACCTTATGTCGGCGTCTAGTGTCTTTCAGACCACTGACACCAAGAGCAAACGAAAGTAAGGAGACCTTCAGAGAGGCTTGAGCTAAATCCACCCTTCCACCTTCCCTTAACAGAGCCTGGACTGTGCCAGAGGACTGGACTCACGGACCCTTTAATACTGCTGAAAACCTGAAACCCGTTTCTGTCTCTAACGTGTGTAAATAAGGGAATTTGTTGTTTTTGTAATGTGGCCACAGTGGCCAGTGTTGCATTCATCAAAATTGTACAAAGGGGAAAAAAAAGAAAGGGAGACCTGATCCAGAGCTACACATTAATATTAAACCTAACTCATGAGCAGACACATACTTCAGCTGTGTGTGAGGTAGGACAGCTGGCCTGAAACCTCTTCTTATATCCGAGTGCCTGAAATCTGTGCAAGTCAGACCTACAGAAGGAAAAAATGCTTTGCTATGTTTTCCAACATAGCGAGACTGATTTCATAGTCCAGTTCTGTGAAAAAGTGTTTACCACTTTCCCAATTTCTTATTTTTTTGCATATTTGTTACAGATCATCAAACAGATGTTCTCCAAATTACACTTTGTTGAAATTTGTAAAATGCAATTTTTAAATGATTATTACACATGTTGAAGCTACCAAAACCAACCTATGTGGAAAAAGTAATCCAGACTTGATCTGATTGAGTGATCTGCCAGTTAACACAAGTTATTGATAGCAGTTTTTGCACAACCAGTTATTAGGTCTTTGGGGGTAAAACCAAGGTAGGGACAGAAAGGTAGTTTAGATAGTTTATTTATATAATCAAATTATCATTTATAGACTACATGTTATATTTGCTTCAGTTATCTTTTGTCTAATATTAAAGTTTGTTTAATCTGAAACATGTAAGTGTGACAAATATGTAAAAGAATAAGACCTTGGGAAGTGGGAGGAATACTTTTACACAACACTGTAAATCCCATTTGTTCTCCTGGAATATCCAAATGATGAGATACGAGTCAAGCAGCTCCCACCTGCTTAATAACTGTAACACCAATTCTGTGGACATCACAGTGAGTCAGTTCAGCTCTGTTTGCAAACCCATGGCACACAAACAGGAAAGCGGTCAGATACCTGGAACTTTTTAAAAATACTGTTCTGCAATCTGTTGATGTAAACAAAGAAACCAGACTTAATCAATGTGTAAGCTTTTGGTTTAAGTGAGGATGTGTGCTTTGAGTTTCAGAAAGGGCACCTGGTAGGAAGATGTAAGAGCTCAGCTTTTGTGCTATATTCATATATTCAGACTTTGTTTTTTTTTGGCATTTTGCACACATACAAAGTAAAGACAAAAGTGCAATCTTACCCTGGCCCATTGTGTATGAGCTCACAAACACCTTGTTTTAATTTATGAGTCAGTATTGCTGCCATTGCTACAGGACCAGCAGATCTTAGAACGACTCGTTTTGCTACAAACTGGTCTTTGTCATTTCAGCGTGATGTCACTTCCTCTTTTGTTGCTGCTTGTCTCAGGTTGGGATTAAACACTGCTGGCACTGTTTGAGTTCACAGCTAAAACTGTGAAGTGTCATTTTGATTTGAGCCTGTGTGTGCTCAATGGACCCGACAGTGATTGATGAAGCTTCTCTTTAACCATGTTGTATATTGTTTACATTTTGTTCTATTGCCAGTTTGATTTGGCAAGTCTTAGTTAAATAAAGTTACAATCTTTTGATGATGTTTCTGAGTGATATTTCTTGAGCTAACAATCTCTTTGTTTTTATATTTCCTGCTCACAGGTCATCTAAAGGTCCTCACCAGGACTTGGTATCATCCATTATGCATTTAACAGCTGGTATATGACTAAGAACACACAGAAAGGTGATCAAATTAAAAAACATGGAGATAAACTATATTGGCACATTCAACAATATACAAAGGAGGAGGAGCATAGGTACAAATGATGTATTTTAGCATTAGGGTTCTAGTAAGGAAACACCCAAAGATGCAATTTAAAATAGTTACTTTGCTACAGTGTATTTGTAGACAACACTAGATCTCTTGATTGAGTTTGGTACCCTTCTCATGCTTGAATGGTTCATAGATTGATGCTAAGTGGCTTAACAAGCAGAAGATTCCTCTGGAAATGGTCAGTTACAAGGACCGAAGTGAAAGTGACCAGTATCAAAAACCATTATCCAAAGAACGATCCTCAGAAAGCCTGGAGAACTACTGCTCAAGACCAAAGAAATTACAGGAAATTCTTTGTGATGGCAGATTTCTTATGTAATAATAACATATTTAATCATATCACATTAGTTACAGTAATACCACTTTCTCACTCCTGACACCGGTTTGCATGCATGTGGAATGTTAACACAGTACATTGTATGGGAGACGTTAAACAGATAGTGAGACTCCTTCTGCTTATCAGGGATGTAAATCTTCACCGCCAAGCAGAAAACAAGGTCATAATTCTCTCTGGTGAGGGAGGAGGTATAGCTCTCAGGGAACTGATGCAGCTGCAGCATGGCTACCTTCTGTGAATCTATAGCATCAGACTGGATACAAACACACATCAGAAACTCTGTATGCTTTGATGGATTTTGCTTGCATCAGGTAAAATATAGTGTCTCACCACACTTTGACACCCTATAGCAATGGCCTATATCAGATGAAACTTGAGAACTTGACCAATTGTTTGAGTATCAAACTAAAGAGTGCTGTTGCTGCAGGGGATTATTTGGTCTTTGAAGAACCTGTTTTGCAGGGTTTTTTTACGTACCGTATTTTTCGCCGTATAAGACGCACCGGCATATAAGACGCACCCAATTTTAAAGGAGGCAAATCTAGAAAAAAAAGATTATGAACCAAATTCTGTAGTAAAATATTTTATATCACCTGTATAAAGTTAACAGCAGTTTAAGAATCCTTTTATTTTATTTCTGCTCACAATCATTTTTTTTTATTTACGGTATTTCTCCTCACAATTCTTTAATTTTATTTATTTCTACTCACTGCTCACTGCTCACAGCTATCCGCGCCTCCGCTCGCTCCCGATTGCTCCCGCACTGCTATTGGCTGAGCGCAGAGACGCGTGCCTTCACCCGCTCCCGCGCTGGCTTACGAGACTCTAAGAAGTGCACAAAGCCAGCGCGGGAGCGAGCGAAGGCACGCGCCTCTTCGCTCAGCCAATCGCAGCGCGAGGCAGAGACCGTCCAATCACAGGCCCTTTCTCAATTCTAAGTACGCGAGTACGTACTCGCGATTTGTGCAATCGGAACACCAGCGTACTTGATGATGTCACGGGGCAGGGTACATAACTGGAT
>VUQR01028515.1:0-12270 GCA_015108515.1 Hemichromis elongatus
CCCTCTTCTATGGAACCAGCTTCCAGTTTGGATTCGGGAGACAGACACTATCTCTACTTTTAAGATTAGGCTTAAAACTTTCCTTTTTGCCAAATCATATAGTTAGGGCTGGACCAGGTGACCCTGAATCCTCCCTTAGTTATGCTGCAATAGACGTAGGCTGCCGGGGGATTCCCATGATGCATTGAGTTTTCCTTTCCAGTCACCTTTCTCACTCACTGTGTTAACAGACCTCTCTGCATTGAATTGTACCTGCTACTAATCTCTGTCTCTCTTCCACAGCATGTCTTTATCCTGTTCTTTTCTTCTCTCACCCCAACCGGTCGCAGCAGATGGCCCCGCCCCTCCCTGAGCCTGGTTCTGCCGGAGGTTTCTTCCTGTTAAAAGGGAGTTTTTCCTTCCCATCGTCGCCAAAGTGCTTGCTCATAGGGGGTCATATGATTGTTGGGTTTTCTCTGTATGTACTATTGTACAATATAAAGCGCCTTGAGGCAACTGTTGTTGTGATCTGGCGCTATATAAATAAAATTGAATTGAATTGAATTGAATTGAATTTTGTATTTCTCCAGGATTTCTGAAGGCCTTTGGACAATGGCTGCTTGTTCACTCATTTTCTGTCCCGTCCAGATCATTTTCAGAGAAATATTCTTTTGTTTGATGAGGCATTAAACAATAACCTGAATCTCTGAAGCATAGAAAAAGCTCCAACTGTAACAGATGAACCAGTGTTGTATTTATATATTAAACACAACTTAGCACAGAACCAATTTTACACTTTATCCTTTGTTAGCACTTTGTTGTTTTCCCCATTTCATTAGTTTGCTCTACGAAAATCGCAAAGATCGCACAGGTTTGCAGGGATAAAACTTCTGCACTAACAAAGGGATTTGGAAAGAAAAATTCATGGAAAATGTGGCATATGTTGGCATAGTGTGCAGTGTTCTCTTAAGAAATCAAACATGTGGAGTACTAAAGAAGAAGTGGCAGACCTAAAAACTATCTACAGCAGAAGAACAGTATATGAAAGTCATGACATTAGGAAATAAGAAAAAATCCAGCAAAGATCTGACACAAAACCTGGCCTTCTATCAGCTGTTCAATTCAATTCACTTTTATCTATAAAAATCACAACAGCAGTCACTCCAACAGTATTTATATTGTAAGGTAAAGAGCAAAACCCCCAACAGTCAGATAACCCCTATGAGCAAGCACTTGACAACAGTGGGAGGCAAAATCCTAATTTGAATGTTTTGGTTCAAATCGTAGGAGGTCATGAGAGAGCTCACCTGTAAAACAAGCTGAAGGCTCTGTCAGGATTTTGGGCTGAGTTGCATCCTGTGGTTTTCAGGATGTTATCAAAATTCATTAAATTATGGTTGCATCAGATTTCGATGCACCATGCATTACATGTACCAGTAGCCTCATCATTCAGCATGTCAATGACCCTAAACATACTTTGGTAGAAAAAGCCCCACCTGCCATGAATTGGCCTAGCCACAACAGACCTCAATATTACTGAAGCAGTGTGGGCATAGGTGTAGGTGGGCATACGTACGGTTCTATTTACTGTTCCATTTCTGTTTATTTTCGCATGTTTCTATAAATCCCTGCACCTATCTGACATTTTCTAAGCAAAATATAAAGAAATGAGAGATGTCGCAAGATTTTTGCCCAGTACTGCAATTTGTAGCTCTTCATGAAGAAATGACATTCTTGTTTCATAGTTACAAAGTAAGGATGGAACTATTATGTTACTACATTTATTAAGGACAAAGATTACAAAGAGAAATAAATTAACATGAAGTAATGATCCAGTAATTACAACAATGGATCATATATAACCATACTATATATTTTGTAATTATACTATCTTGTATGATGTTAACTTTTTTAAAGTCAAAATTAAGAAGTCATTTGAAAAATGCACATCTCTTAATGAAACATATGATTGTTGTTTTGGTATTCAGGGATAGGGTGAGTTTATCAAGGCGCTTATTTTTTAAGAGATTTAAAATGAGCAAATGTTGCATTTGTAAATTGTAAGAATAATTCTTTGAAATTAGGAAACAAAAGGCTCTGGTAATTACATAAAAATAATTACAAGAGCCTTACGTGCAACAATAATCTCAAATGATATTTGAATGTTCTGTACCTTGTAAAGGTAATAAATTGTTTGAGCTTTACAACGCTAATGAAAAAACTAAAACGGAAAATAAAGACCTAATTAAATACAAAATTGTTACCTCCTAATTATACAGTGACTCTAGCATTACAGAATTAAGCAGTTCTAAAAGCCTTATCTTGCAAATACGAAACAAGTACTTCATAATTAGATCAATTAGATTAAAATTTGTTATGATTTACGGTAGTAAAATACAGATTTCATCTTTTGTAAGTTTTCATTTTGTAATTTTTTCATTTTGTGATCGTCATTGTTTCTCATGTTGTTTGGAAATTAAGTCTTCTTACTGCCTCATAGTTCACTCACCCTCTCACTGAGGGTCTCCAGCTCTTCCTCCTTTTCCTTGTAACGCTCCATCCCCTGTCCAACTTCACCACAGGGGCTGCTGGTTAGCTGCATGGGGTAGTCTAGGCCGCTGAGCTGGGCGTGATGATGCCATCGCAGGTCATCACTCTCATGGGTGATATAGCGCTCGTTTATCCGAGACTCAAGGTTTCTCAGATCCAGCCACATCTGGTAGTCCTGGTGGAGGAAATGAACACAGGTTTCAAATCTAATGAAGAACTGTTCTGAATTCTTACGCAAAATGTAAATAGCAAATCAGATAATGGGTGGCTGGTCGTATTTTCTCATTGTCTACTTTTGTCTGAAAACTTGTCGAAGGTTGTTATGACAAAGAGATAATATATAGATATTGCATCATTCACAATACTACCATTTATAATTGTACAAAGCAGGTGTACTTTTAGTTGGAACGGTGGTTACCACTGTTGCCTTATAGCAAGAAAGACTTGGGTTCAAATCCACCATCTAACTGGGGGAATTTCTTTATAGAGTTTGTACGGTTGCCCAATGCCCAGGTTTTCTTAAGGCACTTCAGCTTCCTCCAACAGTCCATAGGCAGTTCATAAGGTTAGTTGGTTATTCTAAAATGCCTCTAGTGTATTTTTCGGTTTGCATGTGAAAAGTTGTCCCTTTCTTAGTGTTAGCCCTGTTCAGGTTGTAGCCTGCCTCTTTCCCTATTTTAGCTGTCAACAGCCCTACTGTGATCCTGAATTGGATAATTGGAAGAGAATGAATGGATATTGTTATCTAGTGACCTCCGAAATCTTCTACTGAATTCCTTAATGAGTATTCAAATCTCTTTGCATGCCACCAGATTTCTTAATACTGCAAAATTGTTTCATTAGGTTCATCATGGTCAATGGTCCAACTCATAATGTCAGGCACATTCTGTATCTTATTTTTGCTCTTGTCCGATCCTTAAACTCGCTCTGCATGACTGATTTACTGTCTGATCACAATTGTATACTTTTTGACAAAGTACTACAACCAGTTTGTCTTCCCAGAGGTAGACACAAATCATCTTTAATGAGATTTTGGCAGCTAGATTTTCAACTCTAAATTGATTTAATAATCTTTGGATTAGTGGTTATATTCGTCATAACAGAAGAGAGTGCAGAAAAGCTGAACAAAGACAGAGAAACACAACCTTCCTTGCGCATTACCAGCACATAAAGGACCTACTAACCATATTCACTCAACTTGTAAAAGATGCAAGAACATGCTACTTCTTTGGTTTGACTAACAATAATAAGCACAATGCAAGGTTCCTCTTTAGCATTATCAACAGATCTTATACGCCTCCTCGGTGCAGTTTTCTTGCCACGTTGTCTGATGATTGTGGAAGATTTCTTAATTGTTTTCCTGGCAAAATTCGATTACAGTTCAATCCTGGAACCTGTCACTCTGTGCAAATGTCTCAGGCTATGCCGTTTTCTCACTTCTATTTAATTTTAATGACAGATCTGCTGAATATATTTTCTCATATGCATGCTTAATGGATTTTATTCCTCGCAGTTGTCTTAATGATGTTCTACCTCTCATTTCATTATTACTTGGTTTCTATCATCTGGATGAATTCCACATTGCTTTAAAGCAGCCACTGTCATCCTTTTGCTCTAAAGAAACAACCCTAGACCAAACTATTTTATAAGTGAAAGGCCGGTTTACTAACTTTCATTCATTTCTAAAACTTTGAGGAACTTGTAGCCAATCAGCTGTTTGGATTGGTTGATTGTAATAATATATCTGAATAATTCTAATAATTTTTTGACAAAATCATTGCACTGAAACAGCATTACTAAAAATTCCATCCATTCGCTTCCGCTTATCAGGGTCGCTGGAGCCTATCCCAGCTTTCATAGGGCGAGAGGCAGGGTACACCCTCGACAGGTCACCAGTCTGTCGCAGGGCTAACACACAGGGACAGAAAACCATTCACACTCACATTCACACCTATGGGCAATTTAGATTTTTCAATTAACCTATCCCCACAAAGTGCATGTCTTTGGACTGTGGGAGGAAGCTGGAGTACCCGGAGAGAACCCACACAAACACACAGAGAACATGCAAACTCCACACAGAAAGACCCTGGCCTGATGGTGGAATTGAACTCAGGACCTTCTTGCTGTGCAGCAGCAGTGCCAACCACCGTGCCACCATGCTGCCATTACTAAAAATTAACAGTGATATTCGGTCTGCCATTGTAAAGAGAAAGCTGAGTGTAAAAACAAAGCTCTCAATTTACTGGTCGATCTACGGCCCTACCCTCACCACTAGTCACAAGCTGTAGGTAGTGATCAAAAGAACAAGATCGTGGATACAAGCAGCGCAAAAGAGCTTCCTCTGAAGGGTGGCTGGCCTCTCCCTCAGAGATAGGGTGAGGAGTTTGGCCATTTGGGAGGGCCTCAGAATAGAGCTGCTGCTCCTCCACATCGAAAGGAGCCAGTTGAGGTGGTTCGGGCATCTGACAAGGATGCCTCCTGGGTGAAGTGTTCCAGGCATGTCCCACTGGGAGGAGGCCCCGGGGCAGACACAGGACATGCTGGAGAGATTATATGTCTTGGCTGGCCTGGGAATGCCTTGGTGTTCCACCGGACAAGCTAGAGTAGGTGCCCTGAAAGATACATTCTTATGCGCTAAGATAAAGTGCATAGGAATATCATTAGATTTATTTAAATTTAGTACTACTTGACTTATCTGCACTATTCAACCACACTAATCATACCATTTTTACTGACAGATTATGGAATTAGGCTGGAATCTCTTGCAGTCCTTTAAAATAATTTTTAACATACTTATCAGATAGACATTTCAGTATTCATATCAGATATCCTCATCAAAACCCCCAATACAATATGTGGAATCCCTCAGGGTTCAATCCTTGGACCAATTCTCTTTGTTAAATAAATATTACATTACAATACATTACAGTCATTTATTAATCCATTTCAAAGACATTTTCTATCATTACTATGCAGACGATACAAGCATATGCTATAGCAAAGAACCTCAACAGCCTCTCAGACCCTGATGAATACTTCACTGACATTAATAAGTGTATGTTTTCAAATGTTCTCCTTCTTATGCTTGGCAAAACTAAGGTTCTTGTATCTGGCTCTAATAGCCTCACCCGGGACCTCTACATGTACAGGCTCCTGCATAGACTGCAGAGCTACTGAGACCTTATAAATGCAGCAACCCTCTTCAATCATCAGATCAGGATCTCCTAACTGAACAGATTTTCTAGCTCTGACGGGGAAGCAAAAGTGGCTGTAAACACAAAAATGTATGTTTTGTTTTTTTTACCTGCAGTATATTTTCTGATTATCATCAACATAAAATATAAATATAACAGATAGCAAATAGAGTGCCTTTGGTTTTTACCCCATACCAAAGTGAAACAGATTGCTAATCAACAATTAGATGCTTAATTCTTATTCACTACATATCATTCAAAGGATGTGAGATTACATGTTTCCAACTCATTCACTTTGGATCTTGTGTGTCAAACAATTCTGGTCAGAAGTCTAATCAGGTTGCTATACTAGAATGAAATCCTTTTCAGTTCCATCTACCTGATTACTGCAGAGCTGTGACCTTAATCTTAGCCCCATATACTTTGCCTGCAGACAGTAAAGTGTATTTAAACAAGATGACTGAACTTGCTAATGTTAAAAAAAAACAAACAAAAAGAATACATTTCCAAAACTCCAAAATGGTTCTAAATGCTACGCATATGAGGTTAATGAAAGCTCTAAATGTTAACTGAAACAGTAAAGTGATGTCAGATTAATGGAAAGAATCTAAGAGAACGCTTTATATTTGTTTGGTGCTACATTAATCTGAAAGTTATTATTTATTGATTATTGATTGTTATGTTACAGATTTGTATTAAACTTGAAAAAAAATGCTCCCAAGTGGATTTTAATGGACTTATTCAAATGACTGATTTCCTACCTGCAACCAGGGATGGCTTAGTGTCTTGTCAACACTGTACCTCTTCCTCATCTTCACTTGCAGCAAGTTGTTGATCAGGTCAATCGCTGCATGGAGGAATACAAGAATGTAAGAAAGGAAGAACATAGAGAACAGAATGGAAGGGCAGAGTATTAGTAGGAGGAGAATTTAGGGTTGAGGCCCACCCATGGTCAGGGGCCAGTCAGGGCTAATGAGCAAAGCTAACATCGTGTTAACCTCTCTTTAGGGGTCAGTGGTCTGAACAGCTCTGGGACCCCAAGGCCCCTCGGGTCTACGAGGCCTCCATCACTTGGCATTATGCACATGAATGGACCACCGTATGAATCCCCCCGCTCTACAAATCTAAGATCCTCATTCCACAAACTGCCTGGACTCTTCTAGTTCTTCAAGTTTCTTTAACACATACATTCACCCCTCCTTAACTGCTCAGCAGCACTGACTCTTTCCTGTTTCCCAGACCTGTCTTATGACTTCATAATTTGGATAATCCAAACCAAAGGCCAAAGGATGACAATGTTAGTTTACAGTCATTCTAAACAGATTTTGAACTGCAGTGTTTAGTCATGCATTGGTTTTTCTCACAAGAAACCTGATTTATTCTGAAATGTAATTGTTTACTGACTTTTAAGCCAAATCCACCTAAAGTGTACATTTAGGAAAATTCTGCTGTGTAGGTACAGAACATTTGATTCCTGTGTGGACAAGGGGTTCAGAGAAGGGTGGAGAGGGAAGTGGGGAAGAGAAGGGCGTGGACGTGTGAACCAAGAGTTGCTCTTTGACAACATCGCTCTAAGTTCTCAGTCATCAAGGTAGGTCATGGTTTTCTAAGGAGGTTGGAAAGAGAGCAACTGGACTTCTTTCACACAACTTAAAAAAGTCCGAAGGGCATTATTAAGTAAAGAAAAAAAAACCCACCCCAAAACAAACAAAGCAAAACAAATGCAAATCATATTAAAGAGATTAAATTTTGGGGGGATTTTTTTCAAATTAAGATGAAATTAGCAGAATGATGTAAAGATACAATTACGGAGAAGAAAAGGAACAGCTCATTTCATCAAGCATACCACATTATCTGTCAAACATGGTGGAGCCAATGTTATGTCATCGTCATGTATCACTGCCTGTGGAACTAGGTCACTAGTATTTGTTAATCCTATAACTGCTGATAAAAGTAGCAGAATGTGGTGTAAAGGGTTTCATGCTCTGCTCAGATTCAGCCAAAGTAGCTGACAGGCCTGGCAGAGCATTTCAAAAGAAGAAAAGCAGCAACATTTGTTGGTATCCATGGATTCAAGACTTCAATTTGGTCACTGACTGAAAAAGGTCTTATGTTTATAGCTATGTTAGTTTGTAATTTTGAGCCTTGGATGATGGCAAAAAATAAGGGATTATATATGGTGGTGTAATGAGAATAACAGCAATATGTCAAATATTTATGGTCCTAAATAAACTTAAATATGAAGCGGTGCAATCCCAGTGAAAGAGAGGATATAGACTGTATATAACTGTTAATTAGAAATTATGCAACAGGAGAGCTGTATCTCTTATCTAGTGTGATATGCATGTAGGAATCAAACTTTTTTGTTTTTTAATTGAAAGAATAATTGGAATTTTTTTCAACTTTAATTAATATTTTGGGTTTTTTCTTATTTCATGTTGTTGCCTCTCCAGTGAGTCCATTATCAGTTTTATTTGGATCAAGTGAATTGGATTTACAATAGACTATGCCCTCTAACTGGGTAGATCGATATATGTGAAGTTTACCTGACTTTGTGTTTTATTGTAATTCTCAAGCGTTCCCTTAACGTTTTGAGCAGTGTACAAAATATCCTTACACCAACGTGTCTACACAGTGTTCTGTCTTTGGTCTTTCTTTTCTGTTTATCACAAACAGACCTGCTACTAGAAAGCTCGGTCTTTTCTTTTTGCAATTTACTATTTAGAAAATAGGATTGCATTCTCAGCATGGTGCAAATATTAAAAAGGTAATTAGTGGATACTTCTGTTAATTTTGGCTGCTTCTTTGTCACAATGTTGTATAATACATTTATATCAATTATATTTTTAAATGTATTAGTGTAATATCATATGAAGCCCCAGCATGCTTTGTATTATTTAGGATGTGCAAGAAGTCTTTGTCAGGTTGGCTAATGCAATCTTATTAAGTCTCAGGTCAGGGCAGTTAAAGAGTAGCACCTTCATCAATGAATGGGTAACCTCTTTAATAAGGTGCAGAGTTTCATAGCTTTTCCATCAGCTACAAAAAAAGAAGGCTACAAAGATTTTTGCCCTATAAAGGGCTCAGTGGCAATACCTTAGAGGGTACCACTACAGTGGCATGCCATTATCCCTTTAAAGGTAAAACAAAATACTTTATTTCCAGGGGGAGGAAGACTACCTCTGCATGATCATAAATGTGGTGGACTTTCAAAACTTTAAATTCAATATCTTTTTTTTCTCCATTTAAAAACCTTGAATTGTGTTTGCTTGTGGGCAAAAGGGTCTTTTTTAAAAATGTTCTTTGCAAACGCACATTTCTTGGCGCACTTAGAGTTTATTCCCTGACATTTAATCCTCCTGTGGCCAACAGAAATGGCTTGTATTTATTTTGAAGCACAGCTCAAGTCATTCTGGCAGCATGAGGAGGTGGAGGGAAGGTTAAGAGCACTTCGGGGATCCGGTTTAGGAGTGAGTGAGTCAGGCAAATTTAAATCTGTCTCATAGTCAACAGGACAATTCCAGCCAACACACACGGCAGACACATTTAGAGACAATGACGACAACAACGTGAGTCATACAGCAGCAGAGAATGGCATGGACTGATTTCAAGGAAATGTTGGCGTTATTATACTGCAAACTAAAATGTAATTACCTGTGCTGGTGTGCTGTCATACATGGTGTCATACAGAAAGGTGAAACAAGCAATTCATCTTTGATCACACATTCTTATTTTTCACAACATTTCTTGCAAACATGAATCTGCCTATTTAAAATATGTTTTTGTAGGGCAGACCAGGTCCTTCCACTGTGCTTAATCATCCTTCTGGACACTAGAGGCTGGATCAAAGGATCAGAGGGTTGTTTTCTCATAGACTTTTAGAAAATCCAGCTCATCTTTGAAACCAGGGGCGCTATTCCTTGCTGGCTGAAGAATGTAGGTTGAAGGCTCTTCTTCTTTATTAATGATGCATGTATTAACCAACTGACATATTTACAAATTAATAGATGTCACTCATCATGTCAGAAATGTAAACAGCTCCTTTGATGTCTCTGCTGAGTGACATCTATTCCAATCAGCTCTGACCATTCCTGGTCCCTTAATGAGTAGATATTTGAATGAAGTAGGTTTCCTGTGGGTTAGCTTTAAGTCTTCTAGACTTCTGGTTGAGAGGCTCAGCAACATACCATACCTTCTTGGGAGATTTTCTTCCAGGGGTGAGGAGGGTACATGAAGGCTGCATTCTGGATCTGATCATTGATATCTTCATCTTCATTGAAAGGAAATGTCCCACTGAGACTGCAAATGCATAAATACATCAGTAAACATTGCAAAATAATAGAAATTAACTAAAGCACAGAGAGTACCCTATTGATGTTACATTGTGTTTACAGAAACACGACTAAAAAAGAAGGACAAGATAAAAGGAAAACTAGGAAAAAGACAGAAAAAAGGTAAATGGCCTGTATTTGTATAGCGCTTTTACTTAGTCCTTAAGGACCCCAAAGCGCTTTACATTTCAGTCATCCACCCATTCACACACACATTCACACACTGGTGATGGTGAGCTACATTGTAGCCACAGCTGCCCTGGGGCGCACTGACAGAGGTGAGGCTGCCGGACACTGGCGCCACCGGGCCCTCTGACCACCACCAGTAGGACACGGGTGAAGTGTCTTGCCCAAGGACACAACGACTGAGACTGTTGGAGCCGGGGCTCGAACTGGCAACCTTCCGATCACAAGAGGTGAATAGGGTTTTAAACTAAAATCTACTCAGACTATTACGTTTACCAATAAAGGTCTCTCATCCTACCTGACATAGATGATGACTCCAACTGACCACATGTCCAGAGAGCGGTTGTAGCCTTTATTTCTGAGGACTTCAGGAGCAAGATACGCTGGTGTTCCAACAACTGAACGCCTGAATGACTTCTCACCAATGATTCGAGCAAACCCAAAGTCACACAGCTTCACCTACATTATTAAAACATAAAACATTATTAACACCTTGCATTCATCTCATTTAGTGCATTGCTGAGGTTCAACTTGATGATCTCGGATATAAACCATCACATTTGTACACAGATATATCCACTAATGTGACCTACCTATGTACTATTTACATTTACCACAAGCTAATGGACAATTGTTTCCAATTGTTAATTGTTTCTCTCAGACCAGAGTTTTAGAAGTTTGAATGTAAAAGTTGAAGACGTGGCTGGTCATTTCACAGCATCTATGGTCAATCTATTAAGCTACACAATTGTCTGACTGAAAATACTAGAGGAAAGCAGAGATAAGTAGCAAAAACATGGGTTTGTGACCAAAAATGTCTAAAACAGTCAATTTTTCTGTGTAGTGTGATATAGTCAACATTCATTTTTCTTTCTAATGTGAGGCTTATCAGTGTCTTGGACAGGAATTTATCTAACATAGTAACCATACAGTCAGACAGAAATATCATGTGTTAGTATTTAAATGGACATGTGGATTGATTTTAAGTATAATGTAGCTACTAAAAGTAAAAAGCTGTTGGCTGCTACCTTTGCTGGATGATTCATTCACACTCAGGAGGAAGATGGAAGTTATTATGGATATCTTGGCTCTTTTCAAGGTTGCGATGAATCATTTCTCTTTTGCAGACCTAAACATGCAATCTCAGATCGTTGTCTAAATGTTTTTCGAGTTGTTCCATGGGCAGTCTCTCCATCCTGATACTCAAATATAGGTATACAGACCCAGTTTGTAGTCCTAATGTCAGAAAAATCAATAACCCTTTATATAGTCTTTGTCTGTCTTGTTAGTGTCTGGAGCACTGTAACCTAAATAATTTCCCTTAGGGATCAATAAAGTATTCTGATTCTGATAGCAATGAACCATATAAGGTCATTTCAATGGATAGGTTGTAGCACCACATGGATTTATCAGGTTAGGTGATACAGTGACATAATCGCATCTCATTTATCAGCATTTTCAAACTTTAGTGCTCTTCCAGAATTCTGAAGTTTCAGTTTTTCACCCCTACCTACACCTGTGGTGTCATGGCGGGCTGTGTGCAGGCAGGTGAAGGTAGGGGTCCAACGCAGGACTCAGAGGCGGAAAGTGCAAATGAAGACCTCAGCTTTATTGCTGGCAAGAAAACTATACAACGTGGGCAAACTAACCGCGAGAAACATAAGTACACTGGGAGGGAACAAAACAGAAACAAAGGCAAACCGAGAGACACCACTGGAACAGGAACACACAGGCACAATACTGATGGTACGACACGACAGGGAGTACAGGAGAACACGGGGCTTAAATACAAAGGGAAGCAATCAGGGAATGGAACACAGGAGGGAGACAAAGCTGGGAGGAATTGGGGCTGACGAGAGAGAGGGAGAGAGCGAGAGGGCAAGAGAGCGAGAGGGCAAGAGAGCAAGAGGGCATGGCAAGACACATACACACACACACACCTGAGACGCCGACTACACAGGAACATGAACAACATGGACTACACAGGGGAGCACAACAGACAGGGCAAGGAAGTACAGGGGCAGAAATAC
>VUQR01028538.1:15663-28297 GCA_015108515.1 Hemichromis elongatus
GGGAAAAAAAAAAAAAAAAAAACCAAAAGAAAAAAAAAAAAGAAGGAAAAGAAAAGAAAAAGGGCATGACTACAATTATAAGCATGCTTCAGAGGTTGTATTGCAGGCCTGTTACCTTCAGTAGCTGAAGAGAATAAAAGCTCTGATGCCCATCTGCAGAATTCCACATTGTTTGGGGGTTTATTTTACATCAATACATATAAAGGATTAAGGACCAGTCTTATTGTTCTTTCCCTCACTCACCTGAATAAAGAATGGGAACGCCCTGGGAAGAAGCATGGGAGCTGATCGGAGCATAAATGGGCTGACCATTCATCCAGGGTAACATAGCTTTCCGAGCTTCTTTCAGCATCTTGTGCTCCATCACAGCTGAAATCAAAGCACACGGAGCAAGCAGTTCAAAATGACTGATAAAGGTAGTTAACTAGCAGATACTGATTTACAGCAGAGGGTAATAATAATACTGTTTGTTTTGAAAGTACACTGGACCATCTCAGTGAATATTCTGACTTAAAACAAACTGAGGGGAATTTCTTTACTAAATAATGTACTTCCTTTTTTTGTAGCATGCCGTGAGAAGGGCACATAATTAAAATGTGTTTGCAGAGTGCATATTTCAAATATTTTCGAAATCACACAGGGCTGCTTTTTATGTCATACCACAGCCATGACTACACCCACACGGGATTATATGAAACACAATGACACAACTGGCAGCTGCGATGACCTTCAAAAGAACAGTGCTGCATACAAACAATTCATGTCCTCCAAGATCAAACATTTAAACAATTTTCTCTATGGATTTGTAATTTTTTTGATTTTGTTTTATCTATATCTACTCAAAATTGCTCTCTTTGTCTTAGACTATAAGCTTACTTAAAAATAATTAAAGTTTAAAATTGCAAAATGTTTTATGCAGTAATAATGAAATACAGCACATGGGTTCCCTCCGTGCACTGTGGTTTCCTCTGATGGTACAAAGATATGTTTATTAAATTAAGTGGTACCCTGAACTGGATAAGTGGTGAAGAAAAATGACGGATGATGATGATGGAAAATGTAAATAAATGGCTGATAATACTTATGAAATATTAAACTTTTAACTAATGCCTGATTTAGACTTCTGCAGGGAGCCATTGTAGAGATCTACGTAAGTGGCCGACATCATGGCCCAAATTTATGCTTTTAAGTGGTTAGGTGTTATTTAGGTTAGGTTAGGTTATTTAGGTGTTATGTAATCGTTATGTAATCGTGTCCCAGGGTTTTATATGTGGTGCCAACCGATAGAAATGATTTTGACTTAATAAGGTGACATATAGGTGAAATCAAGGGCAGCATAAAGGACAGCAAGAAGGTCCTGAGTTAGACTCTACGACTCCAACATTCCCTTTATACACCGAAGTAAAAGGTGGAAGCTGTTAGCACTGTTAGCATACAATGGTAGAGCTAAGCTGGTAGCTTAGTGCTACAGCTGCTAGTCACAAATGAGTAAAGTCCTGAGAGCTTTCAGTAGGGTTTTAATCGCCATCAACAGAAATTTGTTATGTTTATGATATATTGGTAGCGCACTGATGCTAAAATCACTAGTTGATTTTGGGTGTGCCTGTCCTCTCTGCTTCAAGGTATCAAGGAAATCAGGCAGAGCTAACTCAAATTTTAAATGTACTAACTCAAAATTCCAAGTTATGTCTTTTTCTTTTCAGTGGTGGAAACAAGCTTCCACACACCTGGGTCCTCGCTCTTTGTTGTTATTTCTTTTTTTCCCCCTTGGTAAACATATACATATTTGTCCCTCAGGCTTTTCCACTTCTCTGTACCATCACCTCCATTTCAATTTCAGCAATGTCCTTTGAAAAATTTGCTAACATTTGTGAGTCTTTATATTTACATCATGACTATTATTTCTTATACTGTGGCAATCATTGTTCTTCTCTCACTGATAAAGTCAAAAACTTAATGCAGTTTTTGAATTGAGGAGGAATCGATGTTGCCAAACTATCCAATCACAATAGTGTCGACCTGGTGTGTAGTTACATTACTCAGGAGGTGCGTGTCAGGTTATATGGAAGGTTACGCTGTAGGGTTAAAGGGCTGTTCCTGGTTGCGTTGTAAGTTAAGTGTAAGATTTCCAGCTGAAGCATATTCAGCTGTGGTATTGCTACTCTTGCGTATAGTTACATGTTTGAATACTTTTCTGGCAACAGAAGTCTCTTTTTCATTATTTGATGAGGTGAATCTGCCTCCTATAGAGTTATAGCTAAAAACATACAATCAAAAATTTTTTTCTTCTACCTTCTTCGGGACAGCAGCATGTCTGAGGACAACAAGGGCAGCGGACGTAGCAGCAACACTTCTGCGGGCAGCATTGACAGCAGCATATGCACAAGAGCATGATGAGCAGGAGCCCACCCAAGATGATTAACAGGACCGTCAGCCAGTCTGGAGTAGGTAAGAGTAAAACATATTTACTGACAACACTACTTATATTTCGGTATATTTTACATTTTACTACCTCAAAGAACTCGACTGGAAGTGACTGAGGTGGCTTACGGAACACGATGAGCTTGACTTCACGATCCGAGTCCCCTGTTGTGTCACCGGGAGCATCAATGGTGCAAAAATACACGCCGTTATCCCACCACATCACCTCAGAGATGACCAGATCAGCGTCTGTTGGCAGAAAACATCACATTAGTCTGAAATGTGAAAAAAAGAAAGAAATACGTTTAGAGTGCACTGCAACATTATAGCAATAATGTAATCAAACGTACTGTTTCGAATTGTAATTCTGCGGTTCCTGTATTCCGCACCCAGGATGGGCTCATTGATGCCCCGTTTCTGGATGACTGTACGAAGTGTGCGCTGGCGGTCCGGGCAGTCATTGGAGGGGTCCTGACCGAGCTGCAGAGCTGCCTGATAGGTTTCAGGAACAAAAGGAAATTATTTAAAGAGAAATATATGTATATAGGTTCTTTTTAACTCTTTGCATTGTATAATTACAACTACAATATGCTGCTTAAACCACTGAAAAACAGTCTGATAGGAATGAAATATATGAAGGAAAATTAAACATTACACACATAGATAAAAAACCACACAACTGATGTCTCAAACCTGTGTAAAATAAAAAAAAATAAAATTTTTATTTTAATTTTTTTTTATGAAAATATGCAAAATGTAGAGCCTTGCAGGCTGAAATTAGACATGTTTATAATCTCGTATGTGTTGGTGTGAAACGGAATGCAAGCATCGGTTTTGTCTATATGCACACCACATTGAAACAGGGCAAATTAAAAAATGGAACTCAATGGAAACCAATGCGCGCTTGTCATGATCCCTGCTGTGGACCCTGGGATTTTCATTGGTGGGGTTTTTGTGTTTGTATTCTTTGATATTCATCATGGTTTCCCATCTGATGCTTTTAGATTTCCTTGGTCTCTTTGTGTTTTCTTGTTATTTACTTCTTAAGCACGTGTTGGAGGTTAATTCCTGTTTTACTTTGAAGTTTAGTTTTGCTTCCTGTCTGTGCTCCCCTGATTCCCTGTCTGCTTTCACCTTTTGTTAATTCGTTTTCACGTCTCATTTCTCATCTGTGTCCCATCCCCCATCAGTCCTCTGTGTATAAATAATCCTGATTACACTTTTTCTGTTGTTGTACTGTCCCTGTATCTCTGGGGGTTTTTTCCTTGTAAACTTTGGATGTCATTTGTCATCCCGCTGTGGATTTTGTACTTGAAACTTAGTCATGAATCTAAAAGGGTTGTTTTTTTAGCCCAATTTTAAAATTCAGATATGCCATGTTTGGATCCACTGTGCATCTTTCTCTTTGACAAAATATTTTTGAAAATTACTGTTGACCTTTTTGAAATGTTGTCCAGCTGAATTAAATTTTAATTAGTGACTTTTTTAGTAACTTGCGTCGTGTTCAGGGTGCTCCCCACGCCTTAACCAGGGCTCCAGCACTCTCACATCCAGGGCCCTACACTACAAAACAAGATCAACATACCCAGGGTATCTTTCCATTATCTGGAGTCACCTAAACAAACACTGGCCATCTAGATAAGCATTCAGTGAATTTTGTTATCAACTGGCTAAGTAAACTCATAGTTTCCTCTGCTTGCTGATGTGAAAGCGGCAGCATCTGACTAACCTCACTTATGGGTACTGGGAGCAGAGCGGCTAATTTTGAAAGGAAGATGAAAATAATAATATTAGAAAGATGTCATTAAACAAAGTTATTACAGTTTCAAATTTTCTAATTAGTTTTTATTTTCATTTCATTTTGACATTTCACTATTAATTCATTTTAGTGTCAGTTAAGCTGCACAGTGGATTTGCTTCAGATTAGTTTTTAATGTTTGAAAATGTTTTCGTTTTATTTAGATTTTATTAGTTTCAGGATATTTCCTCTATATTTTATATTATAAATTAATTTACTAATTTTTATAAATTAATTCATCAAGTCTACTTTTTTATTTTAGTTAACTAAAATGCTTTTTCACATCTAGTTTCAGTTTTCAGTTTAGCTTTAGGTTACTATAATAACCTTGGTACACTAATACAATTAGTATCAAAAGTGCTGTATAATTGTGTGTTTTAAATCTTTTGGTCAGTTGGGGGTGGAGGGCGGGGGTTAGTACAGCCATGGATTAAAGAAGTTTGTAAGCAAATAAAGTTTTCTCAGTGACCCAAAAAGCCTTTCGTGTTGATTTGCTATAACAGGAGCAGCTCAGGCATAATCAATCAAAAGTGATATCTGTGACACAGCAGGAGCACTCGGTTGGAGTGAAGACATTGGTTTTATTTGTAAGAACAGAGCTTTGATGTGCAAACACATTAATTAAAAGAAAAATGAGAAAAGAGGAAAAAACGTACTTTTTAATTTAAAAAAAGAAATATTCTTTTTATGTATAGATAGCTACAACTGATTTACTTGGCTTTAAAGACTGGTTTGTTTGTAACAGGATATAAGTCAAAATTGGATACATTTTTGGTAATCTATAAAAGACTTGCATATTTGAATCCTTTGGCATATAATAATAAAAACACAGCACTCTGAGACCGGAGAAGGGAGTTCATATTCTAAATCCTGTGTGGCAAAGATTTGAGCAACAACAGGAAAGAAAAAGGGGGTCAAAGTTTCAGTTAAATATTAAACAAGTTGAGCCACATGAGTCATTCATCCAGTCGGGCTGACGACTAGAACTGTAAAAGAAGAAATTACTGCCTCGCTGGAATACGCCTTCACCAGCAAGTTGCATTGCAGTTTTAGTCAACACAAAATTATAAAAGTATTTTAACTGAAGAACGAAGGTGATTCTAAAAAAACAAAAGCTGTAGCCATTACACAGCTGTACAGTGTTTCAGGCATGGATGCTGATAAAATGACACTACAAACTATGAACGCACCAACAAAGCACAGAAAGAGTCTAATCTGTTAATATCTGCTTATTTTAAAGTATATGTGACATCAATAGCTATCCATTTTTATTGAATTTTGAAGGGAAAACCTCATGACAGAATAACAATGTACCACCCTCTGCTTCCACCTATAGCCTCACCTGTTGAGTAGAAGTCCAGTATGGGGTCTTTACAGAAGGATTTGAACTTCCAGGAGACCAGGACTTCCTGCTGGTTCGCTGAGGTTGAATAGTCACAGCGCAGAATCACAGAGGAAAACAGCAACGTCCTCCTCTCCGTCTCTGGAACACTCACTGTAACGGACAGCAGCTCTGACACAGGAAGGGAGAACGATGAGATTGGTTTTACGTCAAAAAGTTAAATAGCAACAGCTGATTTGACACACAGACAATTGGAATGAATATTCTTTCAGCCAGAAAAAACAAAGACCTCGGTGCATTTGCTGCTGAGTGATGGACTGAAAAGAATCTGACCAAACCGGTTAACAGTTTATGCTTGAAATGCTTAACTGTGCACAGATTGTACTCTATTATTACAAGTAATAACAGCCTTCAGTCACGATCTATAATGGCAAGTTTTGGAAAACAAGCTGATGACAAAAAACGTCTGCTGATGGACAAATGTATCAGTTAAGGTTTCAGGTAAAAATGTTCAACGTTCTCTTCAGATATTCTTGAAATGTGCCAGCTTCACTCAGTAGATTTATATCTCAAAATACCCAACAAACGAGTCTGCAATCAGTTATTTTCCACAGTTTAATATCTTTGTTATCAACTAAAATTTGTCGATGCACTAAATGTTAGGAACTATGTGAAAAATGTCATTTCTGCAGTTAATATTGCGAGTCTTCTTTTTAGAGTTTCTTCAATCCAAAGCTTAATACCCTCTCATCACAAAGCAATTTTTAATCTGAAAAAGACACTTGCTAATAATTATATGAATATATCTCTTCACTATGCAAATACTGAATACTGAAAACATGACACTGAATTACAAATTGTAGATTTTCTGCTTCCCGGCTAATATGTAAATGAGCAAAACGCGGCAGGAAGATACTTAGGAGCAGAGACTATGTTCATATTTCTACTTTTAGTTGAAGTTGCTTCTTTTATTGAGCCCGAACTGAAAAGAACTGAAACCCCTAGAAACACAAACAGCCAGTCTTCAACTCACTACAGAAACACATGGGACGACAAGCAAAACAGCTAAAATATTATGCAAATGACCTCAGAAAATGCAAAAATGGATGATGTTAGACAGGAACAACCGTGAAGATGACCACAAACAGATGCAGGTAAACAAAATGTAACCATAAAGTGATACAAAATCATGCAAAATATCTGCAAGATGCATGTTTTAACTCAGATTGCGATTTAACTCTTAATTGCAATCTGATGATGAATCCTTTGAGTTTGTGTGTCTGGCTCCTCTGGTGCCTCTTATTGCCACTATTTCTACAAGCTTTAGAGACTTGCATTTCCATAACAATAGTTCTCCGCTCCAGTTAATTAAAGGCTTGTTCAGATTTAAAGATCAGTTAATTAATCAATTAATTACCTTATGTTGTGACTCATAATTCAACACAGTCTTCGTGCTGCAAAAAAATAGTCAACATTGCAACCAAAACACCTCTCGGAAATACAAACTACAAACTGACTACAAAGCGTTTGTGATCAGTGAGCTTTTAAAGGTCTTTAAATTTAAGTATTTGCTACTTTTTTCCTTTAAATCCAGTGTTAAGCCGTGTTAACAGTCTATAGCACAAAATACTACAGTTCCACTAAAAAAAGACATCTTTAAATGACCTGTTTTCATTCACCGACAGTTTCAAAACCGTTTGACTAAAGGTGGAGAACAAAAGAGAATATCTGCATTTATATTTACATCAGAATTTTAAATAACTATCTGTTTAATTAACTCATTACATCAAAGACAGAGTAAATACATGAGCCGAGACATATAAAAACAAAGGTACAAAGGTAACTCGGTACCGGATAGTTGCCGCGTTAACGCGAGTTTGCGTAAACGCCATTTTAACTCGATTAACGTCGACAGCCAGCTATTTTCAGCCATAGGCACTCTTGCCAAACAGGTCATTCTTAAATTTTATTAATAAAATCCCTTCATAAATCCTGATGACCACAGTCTATTAACCAATATGAACATTGTGGCACTACAGAAAAAAAGGTGAACAAGGGGTTTAAGGTTACAATAATCAGATTAGAAAACGTTTAAATTGGTCTGTCTGTTATTTTTATTAATTACTCTAAATAAATCCTGAATTATGGATTACAGACAGTAAATGCCAGCTTTCTGTTTCACATCAACAATGTGGGAATTAGCGACATTAAAAGGTTTTAAACATTAAAATTAAAAGATTTCCACTTGAGTTGCGGTGTGTAGACTTTCCTCACAGGTTAGTTTTAAGTTGACTGCACGGTTGCTTTGGGCTTATTTTACGAAAACTGTTTTAAAGTTCTTTTCCTTTAAATCGGAATCAGAATCAGAAAGGGTTTTATTGCCAAATGTTGAGCAGGTTTACAACATCAGGAAATTGCTGCGGTACTTAGTGCAAACATACTGTCAAGTTTAAAAACCAAATAAAAACTCAAAATAAGACAGGGGTTAACATAAACGTCGCCTTGGTCCTCTTTTGTTTACAGCAACTTAAACGAGCCCCCACGGAAAAGTAGTGGAGCAGTCACGTGACCGCGGGTCGGCCTTGTCCTGTTTACACCTGCCAATAATTAACTTGCAGAAATTACTGCTGGTTTCGAGTTTTATTGCTTTAGTCGACACACACCTCCATATAGCGACATGTATGAGGAAGAAAGTGCGTTTCCTGCAAAAACCTTCAAAGCCTCACCTGTTGGCAGGCGAACCAGCAGAAGCGCCATCAGGATCATATTTCGCATCTTGCTGCTCTGTATCCTCCTACGGAAGCTCGACTTCTTTTTATCGACTGAAAATCCACACAAATCCGGACTTTTTGTAGGAAACCACCTTGCATGCGCCGCTGCACATACTAACGCGACTTTTCACTTAAGCTAACACGTCAGCCCGCGCGGCTGTGCGGCTCGTTTGCGACGAGAGACGAGTAGTTACAGCGTTACGACCGACAAGCTTCCAGTAAAGAGGCGAATCACCCCCCCTCCCCTTCCTGGCCCGTTCTTCCACCGCTCCAGGTGACATCAGTGGCCCCGCCCCCTTTAGCAGGTGCCGCAGCGAGGAAACAAAAGGAAGAAACAGGACGATACCGAGATAAGCTTAATATAGTATGACACTGGATACTGTAGCGCCTGTGAAAAATAGAGCCTCGAATCAGAAGTACTTGACTCCCCGGTATAACTCTCAAACACGTAGCCTGAAGCAGAGGTACGGTGGAGAGGAAATGGTGCGTCACAAATTTAGAACATCTTACTATTCATCATTGATTAAAGAAAATAAGAACAACCCTAGTTTTCACTTCAGCACTTTAGCCAGGCTGACAGAAGGTCAGAGCAATATTGAGCCAACCCTTTAGTAAATTAATTACTTCACAAACTTCTTCACAAATACAATTTTAACCATTAGAGAAAAAAATGACTTATAATCATCTCACAGATGTAGCATTATCTACAGATACTTTCAGTCTTTTTCTCCAGTAATTACTTCCTCCAAACCATCAACATGTCTTTTAGACCCCATTCCTACAAGACTGCTCAAAGAAGTCCTGCCATTAATTAATGCTTCAATCTTAAATATGATCAAGCCGTCTCTAATAATCAGCCACGTACCACAGGCCTTCAAACTAGCAGTAGTTAAACTGTTGCTTAAAAGCAATGTATTGACCCAGTGGTCTTAGCTAATTATAGGCCAATCTCCAACCTTACCTTCATATCAAAAATTGTTGAAAGAGTAGTTGTCAAACAGCCCACAAATCATCTGCAGAGAAATGGCTTACCGTATTTGAATAGTTTCAGTCAGGTTTCAGAGCTCATCACAGCACAGAAACAGCTTTAGTGAAGGTTACCAACGATCTTCTTATGGCCTCTAACAGTGGACTCATCTCTGTGCTTGTCCTGCTAGACCTCAGTGCAGCGCTCGATACTGTTGACCATTCTATTAGAGCGATTAGAGCATGCTGTAAGTATTGCAGGTACTGCGCTGCAGTGGTTTGTATCATATCTATCTGCAATTTCAAGATTCAAGATTTAAGATCGTTCATTTGTCCTGTGCATAGTTATACAAGTACAACACACGGTGAAATGTGAGCTGATACGCTCCTCTGTGCAAAAAAAAAACAAGAGAGAGAACATTATATACAGTGAGTTAATATATACAAAGAGGACATTATGTGTAGTAAGTGAGTGAGTTGTATACATTATATAAATAAAATAGGTCGCTGTAGGCACCTGTGGGGGGGGTTCTGCTGTACCGATCACTCTCTGAAGATCTGATGTTCTGTGTGAGGATGCTCTCCACAGCACCTCTATAGAAAGTCCTGAGGATCGCTGGAGAGACCCCAAACTTCCTCATTTGTTGGAAATGCTACAGGCGCTGCCTCGCCTTTTTGGACTGGACCTGAATGTGGGTAGACCATGTCAGGTCTGAGGAGATGTGGACACCGAGATTGAAGGACTGCCCCCTCTCCACTGGAGACAATGGGCTTGTAGTCACTGGGCTTACTCCTTCTGAAGTCCACCGCCAGCTGCTTGGTCCTCTCATTTTACTAGTAATTAGGGTGACAGTGATTAGCATTGTTGCCTTCATTCTAACCATCAGGCCGGGGTCTTTGTGTGTGGAGCTTGCATGTTCACCCCATTTCTGTGTTGGTTCACTCAGGGTACTCCAACTTCTTCTCCAAGCCCAAATAAATGCAGTTAGTGGGGTTAGGTTCACTGGTGAATCTAAATTGCCTATAGACGTGAATGCATGTGAATGATTGTCTGTCACTCAGGCTGGCGACTTGTCCAGGGTGTAAACCACCTCTCGCCCTATGACACATGCGATAGGCTCCAACTCTGTCTGGATGGATAATTATAATAATACTGATAACAATAATGATACCAGCATGACTAATATGATAATGACAATAAGAAGAAGAAGAAAAATTAGAAAAAATTAAGACACCAAGAATAATATTAGTAAAAATAATTGCAAACAGATAAATGAACAGATGAAAATGTATGCATGATTATAGAATGGCAGCAGAAGTAAGAAAGAATAATAAGGGGGAAACTGGGGTTTGAGATCTTTATTAAAGGTAGCCGTGATTGTTTAGAGCCGTGGGCTTCAGACCCTGAAGGGGAAAACTACCTCTATGCATGCCTCCCACAGGTGAAACCACCCCCCACACCCTAATGAGGAAGCCTGTTAATTAGGGGAGTGGGGGATAAGTTTCGTGGGTAGTTGGAGACTATATGATGGTGATAATATCTAAATCACCCAGTTTAATTATCTGATATTTAATTAATTATTAATTATCTGGTATTATACACTTCCTGTCCACTTTTTTAGGTATATTTGTTAAACTGCTCGTGAATGCAAGTATCTAATCAGCTGCTCAGTGCATTTAGGTATGTAGGTCATGGCAACCTGTTGAAGTCCAAACTAAGTATCAGAATAGGGGATGTATTTCAGAAACCTGCTGATCTACTGGGATTTTCCTGCAAAATCTCTGAGGTTTATCAGAGATTTAAAATATCCAGTGAAAAGCAGTTCTCCAGGAAAATACCCTGTTGATGCCAGAGGTCAGAGGAGAATGGCCAGACCGCTTCATGGTATCCTTATACAACATAATACTTTATTATATATCATTATACTATAGTTTACACCAGAGATGGAAGCATTCCTTATGTTAAAGTTAAGATCCATGATGGGAGTCTTAAGTCGCTTTCCCTCACTGTATAAAAGCTTGGATAGTGTGTAAAGTGAGTGAGGGAGAAGCAGATGAGTTCTTCTCATTTGTTCCTTTCCATTTATTCGTTTGTGGCATGCAGCCAGGGTGTAAAGTTCACAGATGAGTCATGTTGTAGAAGCATTTGAGCTCTTTGTGTGATGTTTACTTTTCCTATCGAGGATGTACACCACGGCACACTTCATGATAAAAACAAGACAAGTGCGCCTGAGCTGGACTCAAGTGCTGAGCTCAGCTCATTCAAGTGTGCTTGAAATTCAGTAAAAAACCAAAAGCTTCGCGGATAAAGAGCTTTAAAAACGTCCCTGGCTTCACTCTGAAGCTCACTACATGCCAATTTTTCAATTCCTTCTTTATCAGTACCTGCTGAGGGCACGAAGTACCTTTGTGTTTGTGAGTGTCCAGTGTATACAAAACATTTACACTGTAATATGCAGCCCGTGTTATATTACATTACCAAATGTTATCCAGTTATAGTTTTCTCAGCACTTTTTTCCTCTCATTTTGTTCTGAAATAAACAAAAAGTGAGAATGAAAAAAAAAATAGAGACACAAAAGGAAGCAAAATTATTCTACATGACACAAAATGACTTCACACAGAGGAAAAGGAGCAGAAAGACACACAAACCCTGAAACTGTTTAAATTAGCCCCACACATGCCTCATATGAGCACCAGTGTGTGTATATTTTTATACTGAATGTTGTCAGTGTTTATTCAGCTCTGTATATTTGATAAGCTCCGATAAAAAACACAGGCTTCATCCAAGGTACACGTGCATTATCACACACATTATCAGACTCAATGAGCACTCATAGATCAAATTCTGTGGCAGATAATAGAAATTTTACATCAGAATAAGTGACACTGCTTACATGATAATATAAACTACATTTATAAAGTACATTTATTTAAGCACAAAGCTACTATAAGTACATTATATTACGTGGGTATATTATGCTACTTTGTACCTTTTATTTTCTTATAATGATGATCCAGTGATACAATCTGTTATTATGTTACTATTACACAAATAATGCCTCTCTTTCTATCTATCTGTGTGTATGCATGTATATATATATATATATACATATATATATGTGTGTGTATATATATATATATATATGTATACACATATATATATATGTGTATATATATATATATACACATATATATATATATGTGTATATATATATATGTGTACATATATATATATATATATACACATATATATATATATATATAGTCATACGATTGTTGAGTTTTCTCTGTATGCATTATTGCAGGCTCTCCCTTGCAATACAAAGTGCCTTGAG